>JAMKCH010005662.1:0-75758 GCA_023653785.1 Ophioderma brevispina
AAAACACCCTCATTTGCATAAATGAACGTCTTCAATATTTTGAGACAAAAAAAGAAAGTTATTACACCATGTTGCTTCTTTAGTTTTATATTAAATAGCTTTTCATTTTTGTTTGAAATACTGCCTAAAGTATTGCATGGACTTCAATTTTCAAAATTATGTTAAAAAAATACAAATTTATAGGAAGTAGTCAAGTAATTAACAGAGAATTTTAATTGACTTTGGTATGTCACACACGTGACCAAAATACAAAGAAGTTTTTATTACTAGAAAACCACTGTCTCAGTAATGTTCATATTTCATGTCAAAAGCCAGTTTATGTACCTTCCACCATACAAAATAAATGGTTTAGATTTTTCCTCTTTCACAAGTTATTGATGTGCTAATTACTGTCACACACGTGACCGACATTAACTTTTATTATCAGTTAAAATATGAATATGATCAGTTTAAACAAGAAAACAATAATTAATTTTAATAAAGACTGGTTTAGACTTGATTTCCATGTGTCTTTTGAAAGTTTGGGGTGAAGTTGCCAAATCTAGCAGACTTGCACTATTTCAACACAGGAAATCTGCATACTAGGAGTATCATTGCTCTTTGCAAGTTATTAGTGATGACATTGTAATGAAAGTGTTTGAAATAGTTGAGAATATGGAAATACACAAGATTTTATTAAAACTTAATTTTTTGGTGCACATTAACAATGGTCATCAATTTTGTGTTATAAGTCAATGGAGAGGTCACACACGTAACCACCAATGTCACACACGTGACCGTACTTAGTGATATAAATTTGTTAATTACCAAGTAAAGTTTGCTTGTAACTTTTAATTACCAATATTGTTGTAATGACAACATACCAATGTCTTCCTGAAATAAATATAAAAATGTGAGTACTTAATTTTACAGTTGAAATTTGTTAACTTTTATTATCAGTTAAAATATGAATATGGTCAGTTTAAACAAGAAACAAATAATTAATTTTTATAAAGCGGCTCAACGTGATTTCATGTGTATTTTGAAAGTGTGCCGGGTGAAGTTGCAAATTGGTAGACTGGCACATTTCAGCACAGGAAAATCTGGCAATTAGGAGTAGAATGGCTCTTTGCAAGTATTACGGATGTACATTCTAATGAAAGGGTTTGAAATAGTTGTGAGAAATAGGGTAACTACACAAGATGTTATAAACTTCGTTTTGGTTGCACATTTAACATGGTCATCGATTTTGTGTTAGGCTATAAGTCAATGGAGGAGTCAACACACGTGACCACCAATGTCACACACGGGAACCGTACTTGTGATATTAAATTTGTTAATTACAAAGTAGTAAGTGCTTGTACTTTTAATTACAGTGGTAACCAATTTTATGTTAGAAGTCAATGGAGATGTCACAAAAGTAACACCAATTGTCACACACAATTACCAACATTGTTGTAATGAAAAAGTACCAATGTCTTCTGAAATAAATATAAAAATGTGAGTACTTAATTAATCCACAGAATTTTACAGTTGAAGTTTGCATTCTAAAAAAAACCCTTTTTGGCTGAGGTCACAAACGTGACCGAACTTTATTGCCCATCATGACAAAATAACCAATTGTGAAAGTGGGGAAACTTATTTTGGTTAGGTTCGGACGAAAGGTTACGCATTTATACCAATAGCAATAACAGATTGGTGACATTGTTTTTATTTTAACAGCATTGGGTTGAAAATCAAAATTTTACCGTTTTTAGGTCACAAACGTGACCGAAGAAATGACCCATTTAATTTTATGCAAAAAAATTAAAAATATTAAAAAAATCAACAACTTTGTTATAAAATCCGGATCCGGGAAATTTTGTTATCCACCTCCTATGACACTGTTTATACTATGCAAAAGTTTACTGCATGGAAAAAGGAAAAAATTCGATCCATCTCAAATTCGGAAAAAATGAGCATTAAGGAGATTATCTTTCGGTCTGTTATCCACACGTAGTCTGTATATTGGATTGGTATACTTTGAGGTTCCCAAAATGTGTTGGCCGAAGACAGTAGTGTGCACGTATTGGGGGTAGTACTGCCTTTTGCATTGTGAGTGGAATTTGAACTTTCTGGTAATGGTTTTGATAGAGGAGCGGTGTTGGAGCTATAAATTTATATGTTATGTGTTGAAGTCTTATCCAGGGCCAAAAGGCTTGTGTTATGTTTTGGTGGAGGACAAAGGTAGATTTTTGGATGACTGAATTCTGAGGCAAGTTATTTCACGAAATGAAGTACATCTTAGAGACTTGCCACAATGTAAGAATTATTCCATGTTCTAAATGGGGGGTGTCATATTGAGGAAACATATAATCAGTGTGCTCGGAGAGAGAGGGGTTAATAAAATATAAAATATTGGGAATCTTGAAAGCATTTGGGGATGATTTTAACAGAGAACGTTTTAGATGCCTTACTGAAGAAGGATATAAGTGGTTGTTTTGTATATCGGACCGAAATGTTACCTTTTTTGTGAGATGTTTAACTTGCATTGTGGACTAAAGAATGTGGAACAATCAAGGAATCGAATACAAAATACCCCTAAACATTGTGTCAAATATCCAAACTAATCCTGGTAGAAATAGTGTAACCATAACGATCTGTAGATTCTGTACTTGCAGTCTTGAACTCTTGATACCTATCTATTTTGTTATGGGATATGGCGAAATGGGATTAAATACTCTAATCTCATATTAGCTTATTCACCTAATTTGTGGCTCTAATAGTATGTAATACAATCGAGTAATAAAAATTCCATATCCATATACATTGTGTCAAATTATACCGATAACACGCGGCATATAGTTAGAAAACATATGTGTCATCAATCAAGGTCCCATAATTGTGTTGTGGGATATGGAGATGCAGGCATCATAATCATGTATGTCCTTGGGGGCCACGTAAGTGCTCCAAGGGGTTCTCTGCTATGGGCCTTACTGTTCATTGTCCCTAATTGACATGTTTATTTATTGCTAATAGATAATCTAAAATTTAAATAATTTTGCTTAGCTGTTATAATCCAAAAAGTTGTAAATGAAAAAAATAAGCACAATTTGAGATCTTGAAACATGAATGGTGTCAATATAGTTTTATTGTATTTTGAGTATTGAAATACCGTTGTACATGTTATTGGATAGTGGGGCTGTACGGAATGACAAAATAGAAGGCTATAGCAGAGAAAGTGAGAGTATGAGAGTGAGGCGAAGCACTCAATTTTCGCCACATTCGGCTACGTAAGGCCGGACGTGTGGTACGGGTTTACCCCGGATTAGCTAAGATCTTCATGAATTTTTCCATAGGGTTGCATGGACAAAACCAACGTTCGGTACAGGGGGTGAATTTATAGAAGTTAGATTATGAACTGTTTAATTTTTTATTTTTTTTAATGTTAGGTTATAACGATAAACTCCCATATAGGTAGTACGTTTTCCAAAGATGCAAGACGCGAGTGTGGGCATGATGTTATGGTTTCTGAAGTTCAAGATACAAAGTTAGATTTATTTGAAATGTTTAATTAGATTCGACGAAAACTTGTAGTATAAGGTAACTCCATATAGCGTATAAAGTTTTCAAAGATCAAGGGACGCTGCGCGTGTGTACATTGCTGTGGTTCTTCAAGTTTTCTTAAGATTAAGACTAGAGTGAGCTAACAACTCATCTTACGCAAATTCGGAATTGTATCATCTTAGAAGATGTCTGTGACGCGACCGGTTGAATTTATAGAATTTAAATTCTTGAACTTAGTGATAAGATTTAGAAACTTCCTACTTAAAAACCACACTCTGAATTTCCCAAATTCAAAGTTATACTCGCCAGTCTACACAGAATAGAATCTACCATTTTTTGAGTACCAAACAGTGATTAAATTTATAATCCTATAATTAAGAAATGATAAATTAAACTATCATAAAACCAAAACTCAAATTCAGCACTGTAATTCAATATGGCCCTAAATTTAAAATTATTAAAAAAACATGTCATGTACATGATTGAAGTGCAATTCCTTTTAAAGGAATTTTTATTGGTTAAGATATGTGTGGCTGTCTTCCGGCTAGGAACTGAATTGTCTTTTAATAGGGCCTTAGAAACAAGATTTGGAGGAAACTTGCATGCTTTGTAACTATATTCGGCTCAAATCAGCTTCTCAGGAAAACAGTGAGAGTATAAGACACTAAGGCAATATTAGAACATTTTTAAAAAAAAAAAAGCCCAATTTTTCAAAAATTTGAGATTTTTAACACGGTTGCATTGGTTAAACTGGCTAGAAACCTATACCTGTGAATGGTTAAGGCTCGAAAATGTCGTGTGTCACAAAAGACGAAGGCATTGGTCCTGAATATTTATTATCGGGGATCCCCGATGAGATAATAATTCAACGGCTGCTGTGTGAAACGGCAATTCCAATGTGAAAGAGCCGGGAAATAGCGCGATGCAAGTGTTCAACGAACATCCATTAGTTGTGTTTTAATAGTTGGGCAAGTCAGTTAGAGGTTACTTGTCTCGAGGTGGCACTATTTCATGCATGGACGGACATAAACGTTAGGCATTTCCAGCTCTGCCCGTTAAGTCCGAGTCCAATCTGGGATCACCTTCTAATTACAAAATCGCTTATTTGGTGATAAATACGCATTTTTTAGAATTCTCGTTCGCAGGTATACTTGCCTAGACAATTACCAACGGAACTGATGCAAAATATCAATTTTGAAAAAATTGGGGGCGCTCTTCAAAAAATGCTGCCAATATTGCTCTAAGAGGGAGAGATCCAGCGAGAGACCCATGGTGGGCACTATGTGTAGGGATGTGTCGCCCACTTTTGAACTTAGAGGGACTTGGGGAACTGATTTTTTCTTTAATTAGGGCCTTAGAAAATGGCTTTGGAGGACATGCATGCTTTTAGAACTCAAATGTCGGCCAATAAAATCTTCTGAGGTAAACAATTTCCGAAAAGGACCTCGAGAACTAAATTATGCTTTCAACTGGAAGTATTTGTAACATTGCTGAAGGTGCGTGAAATGGGTTGCTTGGAAAGTAGAACCTGATTTGCAAAGGAAACATGGGATAGTTGGAGAAGTGGGACCTGGTTAATTGGGAATGAAAATCTGGGTTAGTTCAGAAAAGATTTTGTAGTATGGAAAGATATAAATGAGTATTTGGAATTGACCCATATTTAGAATGGAAAAGGGACTTTCGAGTATTTGGTATGGGGTGTGGAGGTATTGCTAATCATTGTACCCTGGGTTGATGGGAAAAGGGGCAACCTGTGTTAGATTAGAATCTAGTTACTTTTGAGAAGGAGCTCGGTGGCAGCTGGTAAGGGCTCTGAGACAGCTGAAAAGGGGATCTTGGGTAGTTGAGAAGGGACCTGTTGCAGTTAGGACCTTGGACTCTTGGAGGTTTTAAAGTGGACACCGTTATCGTGCAAAGGGCCCCTGGGGTAGTTAGACACAGGGGCCCTCGGTAGGTTAAAAAGTTGACTAAATACACTACAGTCACATCTGATAAGGTTCCGAACGAAACCCTCACAACCTTAACCTTGGTACTCTCACCGCAAATCGCAAATCCGAGAACCGCGAATTCTAGTTACTGTTAAAGGCACCATCATTTATTTGCTAAATCATAAAATCGATAAAATCATAAAACAAAAAGCGTTCTCGAACCACAGTCTTCGCTGCTTTCGCGCCTGAATTGTAAGCAAAATCAGCCACAGAGTGCAACTGTGGCGAGTCCCGGTGTCCCCAACGAAGTCGTGCAAGCAGATAAACTCGGAATTCTTACTAGTTTTACTTCCCACTATTTCATTTAGACACCACCCTATGGTTCCAACATTCCATTGTGGAGATCATTAATCTTGCAATTTGAAATTCCCTCCCCCACGAGCTAAGTCAGAGATGTTTGAGGAGTAGCAAATCACCCTGGTTTTTGCCTTTTTAAATTTTTTACTTCCTGCTCTTTCATTTGAACACCACCCCAGGGTCCAACATTTCCCATTGTGGAGATATTAATCATGAAATTCTCAACAAGAGCATAACTAATATGTATAGGAATAGCACCCCCGGGTTTGCATTTTGATAGTATTTCATACCTCCAACTCTTTCATATTGGACAAGACACCACCCTAGGGGTCCCAACATTTTCCGTTTTGTAGATATTAATCTTGAAAAGCCACCCACTGAGCACAAGTTAAAAGAGACGTTTTGGAGTAGCACCCCCAGTTTTGCATTTCTAGTATTCTATACTCCACTCTTTCCATTTTATACCACCATAGAGGTCAGCAACATCTTCCGTTTGTGAGATATTAATCTTGAGTCCCCAACATAATCATAACCAATAGATGGTTAGGAGTAAGCAACCCCCGTGTGTGCATTTATTGTAAATTCTTTAATTTCCTGCTCTTTCATTTGACAAACTCCACCCCAGGTTCACAACATTATTCCATTGTAGAGATATTAATCCATGAAAAGTCATGCAAAAATCCCTTAAATTCACTAAAGTTAGTAAATATAAATTTACTCAGTTAGGTCAAACACCACTATTTTTTGAAAAATCATGTTGACCACATTTTAAATTTGTAGTCGCCTACGGGTCCAGAAAGCGTTGAAATGCCCATTTTTGCGTATTTCACTTTTTCCAAGAATGTAAACAGGCTGGGCAAACCAAAAGACTGACCAGAACTATAAAACTCATTTCAATAAACAGGGCACTGATCCTACTAGCTATATTGATGTTACTACCTTTGTTGGGGTGTCCTACTCCCCCTTTTGATAAGTCTCTTTGTTTGTAACACCTGTTTGTACACCACTAAATCACACACAGCCATATAATTAAACGAAATAAAGGGTATTGCAGTATCATTTAGGGGCGAATAATGTGTCCGAGGTCGGAAAACTGAATAATTGGCGAGGCCGGCAGCCGCGGCCTTATTTTTAAAGTTTTTTCTGGCCGAGGATAACTTATGAGCCCATAAATGAACACTGCAAACCCTTTATTTCTATTCTATTACCTAACATCTTGATTTAACAAGAAAATGCTTTGGCGACCCATTATTGTCCGAATAAGTGGCAAGTGAACTACCCAATCATAATGCTGCATTTTCATAATGGGCAGCAAAGGTTATAGAATGCCATCCTATTCCCTCTGCTGCCCTTTATTGAAAATGCAGGGCATTCTGATTGGTTAGTTACTGCCCTTATTCTTCAATAATGGGTCGCCAATGCATTTTCTTCCCTCATTATATCACTCTGTTTTCGGTAATAGAATAGAAATAAAGGGTTTTGCAGTATTATTATTGGCTCATAATGTATCCTATCCTCGGCCGGAAAATTAAAATAATCACGACTACGGCTGCGCCTCGTCCATTATTATTTTTTCCCGACCTCGGACACTTATCCGCCCATACAGGATTACTGCACACCCTTTATGTCTTAAATAAACACATTCTAACCTAATTTATTGTAAGGTAAACAAACTCCTGAATCGAATTCTTGTTTTGAAGGTGTAGTATTTCACACTGACCATTTACAACTTGAGAAATTTGGTTGAAATGGACCAAGCATTTTAGCATATTTTGCAATTTCAAAAATAATCAAAGAAGCCCCTTTAAGTGGCCGACCATGATTTTGACCACAATTATGATTCACACAAAAGATGTTCCCATATAGTAGTCTCATGTATCGAAGGTATTTTGCATATCATTACCATTTAGTAAAACGATATACAGCAATTACGCATATTTAAATTAGACAATTGCATCACCATGCCCCTTTAATTAATCCACTTGCACTTTGACCGCAATTGTGATCATACAAAAGATGTACGGCAATAGATCTCATGTAGCGAAAGAATTTTGCATATCCAATGTACAATTTCAAAAAGTGACACAGCAATTATGCCATATTTAATTAGATCATTGTCATCAAAAAATGCCCCTTTAATCGGACCCACTGCACTTTGACGCAATTATGATTCACCAAAATAGCATGGCATAGTATTCTTTCATTGCGAAGGAATTTTGCCTAAATCCGATGGATCGGTTTCAGAGATACAGTAATTACTCATTTAATTAGCTCATTTTCATACCTAAGCCGCATGTAACACGCAGCGTTCAAATTGCTAAAAAGACGCGCCCCATGATAGGCTTTTCATGCAGTGAAGGATTTTCTATCCCAATGTATCCGTTCAAAATTAGAGGCATTAACGCTGTTTTTTGCGATATTAATTAGCTCATTTGCAACTTTAAAAATTTGCCCCGAAATACGCCTGAATCTATCAGTCCGGAACTCTCCAGCCCCTCTACCCATCCCACCAATGCATCATCATACCCTTGCGGAACTCCAGATAACCTTTACACAGCCTTGCGGGAAAATTTTCGTTAATTATGCAATTATATACTTAGGTTGGCATATTTTACGCCCAAAATCTAATCAGGTCGAGAACACATGGACCGCTCCTTTCCACCAAGTTATCATCAAAGCCCTTACGGAACTCCAGATAAATCGTCCACAAGCCCGTGAACACGGACGTCAGGCAGACAGACAGCATGGAAGACAGGTGCAGACGGACAGACAGACGACAGACAGAAGAAAGACAGACAGACGGACAGACAGACAGACAGCAGACAGAAAAGTGAGTACTAAGACTCTCTGCCGAACAAGTTCAGGCGAGACAAATAAGATTTTGGATGTCTGCAACAAGTATAATGTACCCTATAACATTACCCTGCAAAGGATAAGATCAAAAGCAACCTGCATATAAGGACAAAAATTGGACATTTTAGTCATAGTCCGTACGGACACTTACTACAACACGTAATGATATGGAGATTCATATACTTTGAACATCATTGCTTTCTTCCTTTCTGTCAATTATTCCATTGAAAAGTTGATTTAGGGAAACTCAACGATTATCCTTCACATTTAAGCCATGCTTTCAAACATATTTACTCTTTTAGGGTGAACTCACTGAAGGTGTCTTGAATTAACACAGAAAAAATATATATTTAAAATTTGAGTCCGCCTTTAACAGGGGCAAATTGGTAATGTTTCACACTGGGTTAAAAGGTTCCGTAGCACGACCGAAGTCCGAATTTACGTTAGTCCGAAAAGATTATCCAATGAATTATCACTTACCGATGTGTTTAGGTGCTGTAAAACGTAGTGCAAATTAAGTGATTTTAATATTTAGCATAAAGTAATGATTGCTGTTTGATACACTAAATAAAATTGACAAATTCACTAAAGTTTGGATTTTTTTTTTCGGTAAAGAGGAAACAGACAGACAAAACACAAAAAAAAATTTGGAATGTTTGAGAAGTTTAAAAGGCCCTGAGAAGTTCAAATATTACTTTCGTAAAGGCCAAAACAAAACAAAATAACACAAGCATTGGTTTGGGGGAAAAGTTTGGATGTTAAAATTGTTTAACAATCTCGCAATGTTTTAAAATTTAAATAAGTGCCCGTCAAAAATGTTCTTATATCACAACTTTTGTAGAATGTTCACGGTATCATGTGGGTAAACATTAATTTATATTGATCATTGGTTTCAGATTGTTCTGATGAATGTGACTATACACATACTTTTACTTTATATGTTGAGCAGCTCAAAGGTATCTAACAGGGACGAGAGTGCTGACCCCCTATACCCTGTCGGCCTTAACCACTATTCTTCTTAGTGAGCGGTTGACGGCAAAAATTGTCTATTCTAGTCGAAAAATAAGAAACAATTAAAACAATGATGGTTGTGGTCAAAACTTTGGCGGCCGGGGGTTTTTTGGGTCAAAAATTCACCGTCTTGAGCTAAAAACTCAAGAAAATCAAGATTTATTAATTTTTTAGCAAAACATTTTTAATCATGATGCAATACTATCATCTCTGATGTGTATTTTATATTATAGATTTCTGTTTTATACAATATATAAATGGTCTACTAGAATTTAGCCAAAAAATGTCACTTTTGTACTAACAAAAAAATCTTTTTATCCAAATGCACTCCATAACAAGTATACCTGAACCCTTTAAAGCAATGTATAAGAAACCCTGTATCAATAAAAAAAGGATACCCTCAACTAAGATTTGTATATTTTTACTTCTAAAAAAATATAAAAAATAATAACTTCGCTTAATTTGCAGCCCAAAATGCACTTTTCAGCCTAGAAATCACCCCTGCCACCAAATATTTCAACCACAACCATCATTTTCTTAAATCTCATATATTAATCCTTCAAATAAAGGTGGTTGTTTTGTTGTACCGAGGGGAGGGGTAACTCGAAAACTAGAGCACTTTTCAAAGCTCGGCCGCTCCGTTATAAGTATGTCCCAATGTCAAACAAATCACATAACATGTATTTTACATTACTATCTATAAGCATATAAGCATTTGAGCCCATTTTGAGAGAAATCTGTGCATTATAATTTTTTACCTGAACGTAAAGTCCAATTTTGACGGTACTTGGTATGTGGGTTGCTGTGGACACACTGTTGATGGTATAAATTATATTAATGAGTTCATTTGCTTATTTGCTCTGATTGGCTAATAACCAAAAGATGAACCTTGACCAGAATGCAAAGTCCAATTTTGATGACACTTGGTATGCGGTGATCGTCAGATATATTAATGAGCTTATTTGCATATTTGTTCTGATTGGCTAAAAAAAGGTGAACCTTGACCAAAATACAAAGTCCATATTTGGTTTGTGGATAGAAATGAGTACTGTGAAGTTAATAAAGGGGCCCACAGTTTGTGAGCGTGAAAGCCAAGAACTACAAAATTCTAGTTATTTTATGTTATGCTTTGTATATTGTAATTTAGTTATCTTGTTATTGTCTGATATTCATATGTATATTCTAATGTCTACTTCGAATGTTAATATATCTGTCAATTCAGTCATTGAGCCATTAAAAGAGTACATAAAATGATAAAATCAATTCACATTCAATTCACTCTAGTTCCAAACATTTCTAAAACTAGAATTTCATGGTTCTTGGCTTTCGCACTCACTATATTCAAAGAAATCAGCTGTGGGCCGCTTTATTATCTTCACAGTACCCGTTCTGGATCAGAACAAATATGCAAATGAGCTCATTAATATGCATATATATCAACAGTTTGCATGAGTAATACTTGTGTCCACCACTACCCACATACCAAATGTCATCAAAACTGACTGAAGTGACTAAACAAACAAAAAAAACCAGGAAGGATATGAAAGCTGAATGGTAAGACAAATAAGAAATACATGTCAAGTACTTTTTTATTGATATGAAATGGACAGAAACAAAATTGTAAGGCTGGTAAAACTTAAAATATTTAGTAAATATTTTTGTTGTTCATTGCATAACATCAACTAGATGAAGCTGTGCTTCATAAAGTACAACCATAGTACATCAGCCAGTGTTTGCAGCTGACATCATTTCTCACCTTTTAAACTGCAGATTACACCACTTCTAAAAATTATATATTTACAAAACACTCACAATACATAAACTCAGAAAATATAAAATATAACAGGTAATAATATTTACAAACATACACCCTCATGAAAAGAAACTAATCACCTTAAATAGTGTCTAACCGATCACCCTAATATCTGTTATACGATTACAGATTTTAAAATTTCAAAATCGGTTCATTCCGATTCCGATTTTTTCTGTGTATTTTTTTTGCGTTATCATCGCCGTTTTCTACAGCCAGAAGCTGCCAGAAAGTAGCAGATCGATTTAGGTAAACCACTAACGGCAAAATAGTAAGTTAGGAACAACATACACACTCCTGTGTATAAAATAATAAATTTATTGTTTCAGTTTCGATTTATTTTCACCGTTTGATCATCAGTTTAGAACAATTTTAATTCAAGTTTGGACCTCTTTGATATTAATTTGATCGGTATAGAAAATCGGTAAAAAATGAGAATTTTGCCGATACCGATCAGATACCGATAAGGTCATAATCGGCCCGATTTCAGAAATACCGATCATATCGGTTATTCTCTAACCTAAACAAATGAATACAACTTTTAAAAATAACTGATTTTAGAACAGGGCTCTTGAGTGTTTTTTTTCTTCTGCCAAGAAGATTAATCTTGAATTGACCAAAACCCCATTCAGTGGTACACAGTTCGTAATTGTGCGTGTACAGCACATGTAATGTTTACACAGTTCAGCTGTTACTGATACTAGGCCTTGAGTGTAAGAGTCTCATATTTCCATGACCATGTAAGTGATATTAAGATACCCTGCTTGCACTATATTGGAGCTGAAATAAGACTAGTTCTACCCAAGCTTTGTATGGCAGCAGTATGTAAGTTTTTCTGATTGGTTGGTTCAGATTGCTGGACAAATTCCACTGTGCAATTACTTCTATAGTCAATTTATATCTAAAATAATACTTCCAAAGTTATACCATACAATTGCATTAAACAATTACATTGTATATATTTTAACACTGAAAGCATAGAACTAATTCAATAAGACTAATATTTCATGTGGGTAAACAGGCACAGCTTTGTACAGTAATGTATGACAGCAATTACTACACAACGGTGATTGGTCTTTGTATTGGACAAGAAGTTCCATTTAAAAGGGCAATTATGATAAACTGTAACTTGGTGTTCCATGCAATGAGATTTCTACTTCAATGTAATACCAGATGTACCACAAAAAGTAGCTTGAAACTGAATGTCATTTGTTTCACATCAAGGTTGATCATTATGATTGATGCCTGGCATAGTATGATTACAATAGCAATTCCTTCATGTTTTGACATTCAAATTAGTTTATAAATAAAGCTGTTGCTATGTAATTGCGCCCCCAATTTTTTTAATTTTGAGATTTTTGCACCATTGCATTGGTATTTGGCAAGTAAATATACCTGTGAATGGTAAAGCTCTAACTTCTCTATAAGAAGGAGTTTTGTAGTTAGAATAAATAATATCGCGTATCGGTTCCCGATAATAATTCAAAAGCTGCTGAAAACATCATTCCAATATGAAATAGCAGGGAAATAGTGCCACGTACGTTAGTTCTTCAGTGGGTTCACGCAATTCAAGTTAAGATCTTTTTCATGAGATTGCCCTATTTCAAAATGGACATACAGAAATTTCACATTTCCAGCACTGCCATTGAATTAGGATGCGGGATCTTTGAATCTAATTACAAAATCCCTTTTATGACGCATGCACACTTTTGATAATTACTGTTCACATAGTTTACTAGTCAATTACCAAAACAACTGTGCATAAATCACACAAACTTGAAAATTAACTTTCTGTACCCACCCACGGTGCAAGAACAAAAAGTTACCAAACACTTGCTTTCAATCTGTCCGGTTGAATCTGACCACGCTTAAGGATAAGTGTGCAAGGGGTAGAGTGTCTTCTGTCCCTAATAATGAAAATATTTACTGGCAATTTTCTAAATGCACTAGTGCATTTCCCCCCCCCCCCCCCGTGTGTGACCTTTGACCTTAGATTTGTTCTGTGCTCAGGTCAAAAAAAATCTAAATTAGGTCTATATTAAGAAAGAGATTAGATTTATCAATTGGTCATAAAACTAATGTTTTCAGTGCAATGCCTTCATTTTCTTCTCATTCATCAATTCATGACTGGCTCACTATAGAAATCATATTCTCTTGCCTCTGATCTTACTAAAACAATTGACAATGTCCTCATCTTCTCCTATCTGTTTGTCTTGCCCTGTCTTGTCCCATCCTTTCAAATAATTTATATATTAAAGATTGTATTATGTGAGGTAGGGTCATGCTCAAAGTCTTCCAGACTTATTACGGCCTCTTCTGCGTTTGAATTCATGCCATTACAATATTTTTAACATTACATTCATTAAAGATGCAAGATTTATTCCTTTTTATCTGTAAATATATTATATATCATTATGAAATGTGCTGACTAAATGAAATGCTAATAAAACTTATTTGAACTTCCTAGGATTAATTCTAAGCAAATTGACCACTATATGACCTTTGTCCTTTTGGGCACCTCCGAAAAACTGAAAATAAACAGACTGTCCTCCCCTACCTTCATGCCAAATATCAGCCCCATATGTCAAAGCATAACAAAATGCATAACCGGACAGACAGACCGATCTCATTTTTTAGCAGTGGATTTCATTATTTGAAACACTTCATCTTCGTATCAAAGCAATTTATGATTTTATTGTTTAGAAGTGGAATAGAAGAATAATTACAATACAAAGGAAGGATTTTGTAGCTGCCAATGCCATCAGAAAAAAATGTCAGTTATTAAAGAGCACTAGCTAAGACCAGTGAAACCCCGTTGTCCAGGCTGTGAATAAATAGCCTTGCACAGATCATATACATAAACAGGGCTGTTATAGTGCAAACTGCTGTAGACTTTCACAGAGGATAAAAGATGACCCAAAACTTAAACATTTAAGCAATGGAATTTCACTGAAGAATTTACATATATATGTACCATACTTGATCTAATTAGCACCCTGAGCACTTAAGTTAGTCTCTTTAAGGCAGTGCTTATTGGGACATACTTGAATAACCCAAATATACTACACAAGTCATTGAAACAGTGGCCTAGCTAGGATTTTGATACTGGGGGCCAGTGTCCCATCTGAACCGAGGGCTAATTCTTGCACGATTTTGTAAAATTTACTTGTCGCACGCTGACCATTGAACTTTAAACCTAACCCCCCAGCTATGCCACTGCATTGAATTTAAAGGGATAAACAGCAATAATGTGAGAGGATAACAAATGTAGAAATTGTTTTATTACATTAGCTTATAAATCAGGGACTAGCATATACAATTCCAATAAACAATTCCATTTCGTTGCTTTCTTCAACAACATGTGATTACTAGGGTGCAGCTACCAGAAGTCAGAAAACTTGTAGAGCCAGGTGCTAATTAGGATGAAATTGGTACACTTTTTTTCAATAAAAATATCATTCTGGTTGTTTGAAATTTAACAATTTCATGGAAGATGTAAAAGTACTGATAATATGTACAGAGATTTGGTAGTAAATTATTCATAATTACTATTATATAGTAATACTATTATATAGTCATTGATATACAATTTTCAGCTACATTAAGTATATACATGTATCATTTAAGGCACAATTAATTTTAAATTATTACATCATATATATCTCAGCAATTTCCCTCACATTTTTTTCTCAAGAGTATTTCAGTCTTGGAGCAAAATTCTCAAGAATAAAATTTCAATTCTGCAGAGTGAAACCTGAACTGATTGTCAAAGTGCCGAGAACAGAAAATTGAGAGTGACTTCATTCTTAGAGTATTTTTTCAAACAGTAAAATGCAAGGATGAAGAGTATTTAGAGAGCATGTGTGGTCCAGTGGATAGAGCATTGGACTCGTTATCAGACAGTCGTGGTTCTTGTTCCGCTGTCGCCAACACATTGTGTCTCTAGGCAAGACACTTTATCTCAATTGCCTCTCCACCCAGATGCAAAATGGGGAGCTGCTAGGGATATTGTCCAATGAGCGCCACCCTAAGGTATGAGTATGCCTTGGGTATGTATGGCAGCTGACGTATTCCAAAGGTCGCGGTAATACTTGTAAAGCGCTTTGATACATGTGAAAAGCGCTATTTAAATTCTGCAATCATTATTATTTCACTCTTAATATGAAGTGAGTGAAATTGCTGTATCTTGTACAGTACTTAGGCAAATAAGGAATACATTTGTGTATTAACCGGCACTTTCTTCTGCAATTCAATAAATCCCTGTGAGGAGAATGACTGTGCCAAGTGACACACAATCTTAAGATTCTTATGATCACAATGAAATGGCAAGTTTACAGCTTGCAATTTTCAGCAACTTCAACGTTATTCACCATGTTGGATTTAATACAGACCTGATATTATGGGGAGGGGAATAGATTAGAATTTAAGGATGGGATAATATGGGAATAATTACTGCATTGTCTGTCCAGACACTGTGTCTGGACAGATTAAGACATCAAATATCTGATTTTGATGTGAAACTTGGTGTTATGAAATAACCATAACTACTTTCTAAATCAAGAGTTTATATTTATGGAAATGAGAGCATTTCTAAACTTAGAATATGATGCTGATACAGGAGTTTAGTCAAACATGGACCTGCAATCAGGTGAATAACATTTGGTCTGTTGAAATCAGATTATTTTTTTTTCAAATGGAAGACTTATTTTTTTTCAAATGGAAGACTTTTTTTGTCATTAACTTTCAATTATTAAATTTAGAAAAAATGTTGAAACATTTGAGTACATAGACCTAAAAAGTTGTTTCATATATAGTACTTGAGGCAATAAGGAATAATGTATTTTTAGGCACAATTTCTTTTGCAAATCAATCAACACTGTACGGAGAATGCTTGTGCCCTAGCAACATACATCTGCATAATCTTACTAAAATCATTCACCATATTGGATTTAATACAGACCTGCCATTACAGGAGGGTGGGGGGATAGGTTAGGATTTAAGGATAGAATAATATGTGAATAATTGCTATGGTGTCTGGATAGAAGACATCAAGTCATCTGAATTTTTTTTATTTAGTTCTCCAGGTAGACAAGGATGAACATTTATAACACTTGTGTGTGCTGGCTATCTCCAAGGTAAGATTAATAAATATTCATCAAGTCATCTAATTTTGATGTGAAACTTGGTGTTAGGAAATAACTACAACTTCTTCCTAAATCAAAAGTTCATAAAAATTAAATGAAATACAAAGAAAATAATTGGAACTGTTGTTGAGACAGGACTTTAATCAAACATGGGTGTAGGCGGTGGTGGCCAAGCTTCATTCTCACCCAAAATATCAAATGAATTTACAGCAATATGGAGTGTAAACCACAAACCAATTTGGGTGCTTTGATGTGGATCGGTCATGGCTGTTCCCATGACCCACATACAACCTCGTCCTTGTCCATTATTCATACAAAAAAAAAATCAGAAATAACCCTTACAGTGGAGTTAATTCTTCAACTCCAACTGTTTTGGAATAAGAAAATATTCCTTAACAACATATAAACCAAAAAAAACCAGAATTTTTCAACAAGTTTTCGCTTTTATGTGTTAAACCAATGGCGACGGCTAAAATTTGGATTTCTTGGCCACCCTCCCCTGCATGGGTGATTCACATTTTGTTACAAAAAATAAGATTTTTTTATCTAAATGGAAGACATTTTATCATTAACTTGAAAATATACAGCAGTAAATTGTCACAGCAGCAATTAAATATTTAGTTGCATAAGCAAAGTTATTTGGCAGTGGTTCCTGCTAGAGTCTTCCAATTTGTACAGGAAGACAATAGAAAGTTTACAAATCAAATGACTTAACTGGGTTTCCTTTTAAGGTCAGAAGGGTTAAAGAAGTATATTCCCTGGTGGACTAATAGAGCTACTATGTACAGTGGGATATTTTAGAGGTATTGAGTTTTCACGGGTTTTAAGTTTTGTGGTTTGTGTAATCGCTGTTCCAAATAGCTATACATTAAACCCTATGGGCAAGTATATTTTTGTGGGCATTTCATTTTGTTGTTCTGAAGTAACCGTAAAAAAAACCCAAGAAAATTAAACCTTGCAAAAATTTCCCTTTATAATTTCCTGGGAAGACTGCATTTATTTGCTTGGTGCATTGATTATGACTATTTCAAATGAATGAAATTATCCCATGGTATAAGAAACAAATTTCCTGTTGTACCACCCATAGTTGGTAAAGAATTTAGTTGAAACAGCCCATTGTAGGTTTAGCAAAAGTGAATGCGTCCCAGAGGCAATTAATATATTTGTTTTCTTTATTTTACTATTTGATAATGTGAAATGTATTAAATGTGTCCAATTATTGTAGCACTTATATTCCTTGTCAAAAATTCCCACCCTGACATATGGTTTGTATATGCACATGGTAATCATGGTAATAATATATTGCTATCTATCCATTTGGAACAGTGTTTCAGGAAAAAAATGGATGGCAAGAATTTCATACAAGTTTGATGTGTTAGCATGCTTAATTACAATGTCTGCAATATTTTTTGACTGGCAGTATATTTATTATATATTTATTGTATATTCATCTTGATAAACATGTTGGGTGTACAGCATAGTGACGGATGTCAAATTTTTATCATTTGTAAAAAAAATTAGGGGAACTTCTACAAGCTTAACAAGTTTCATAACTCTAAAGTACAAAATTAATTAATTAGTCTTAATTAAAATTTGCTGTTCTTGACGTATGTTGAGAATAGAGACTTTAGTATTTAACAGAGTGACGATGCTAAGCCCTCATAACACAAGTATTTTTAGCATTTCTAAAGTCTGGGTTTAAAATCCATTTTTTTTTCAATAAATAATAATTGATTAAAATAATTTCTTATACAAAATTGCTGAGTGTGAGGTGTATCCGGCTACCCTCGTTTAGCGGGGACAAACCGGATTTAAAACTCTGGTTTAACTAACTAACCAGCTTGTATATTGATGTGTACTAACTGCAAAGTTTGCCTTTTTGCTATTTCAAATGCAAATTTTTGTATTTTGGTTGAACATCCATCACCCTGTAAGACACCTGACAATATGACTGTCAAACAATTCAGCATTTTGCTGCTTTGTGACATATTGTGCAATAATCCATAGATGACATTCCTACAAGGTCTAAACTTTTGCAAAGGTTTACTTTAAAGTTCACCCTGATGAAGTATCTCTTTCCATTCACAAAAGAAAGAAACTTGCAGAGTGGATTGTTACTCATATGCACTGCATACTTTGTGTAGACATAGGCAGTGTGTTTTAGGCATTTTGGTTTGGATAAGGCAGTCCTGTTTAATGATAAGTATACCTGAGCAATAACCCATGCATGTTGAAATGATTTGGAGACAGCTGTTTGTATAACTCAACACATTTGCATGATGTGCTAATTTTTGATAATATAGTAAACAGTTGCCAATGCATAATGGGCACTAGTACAGATCCAGTTGCTCAAGTTTTTTGTTTGGGGTAAAATCACATTTCCGTTTTACCACTATGCTTCGTATGAAAACCTGTACTAATTGGCAGCTCTGTATAGATACAAAACTTTCTTCCACCTTCAGAGAACTTCCTGCAAGATATTATGAATTTGTAATTTGCATAGAAAATGAAACTTTGATTTTCTTGTTTCTTGCAAGACTACCTTGAAGAAAATACCCACAGGTTTTGATACCAATTTAACAAAATTCCAGGATGGTAACACTATCATCCCCCAAAATACAATATTAAACTAGCTCAGGGCAAGATTTCGGCGAGAATCCGAGAATCGATTCTCCCAAAGATTCTCGTAAACTGATTTGCGTGATCAATGTTGATTCTCGTAAACTTTAGAACTTAACACAGTAGTGAATCAGATGATTCCCGCAAAATTGTGATGAATTTCTACCCCTGTCTAAGCTACTCAAAACATGGCTAATCAGCTGACTCAGTGATTTCAAGTGAAATTGTGTTTTTTGCATACACATAATGCTTGTCCATATAATAATCACTGTGTGGAATAACTAAGCTCAAATGGAAGTCTTTCATAGAGAAAATTACATATTTGTTACAAAATTCCAGATCCAGAATTTTTGTTATACACAGTATCCTATGGCACTGTTATACTGTACATAAATGTTTACTGCATCAAAAGGAAAACTCTGATTCATCTCAAATTTTGGAATTGAGCATTTTAGACAACTACCTTTAGTTCTATAGTTCACTATTTTTAATTTATACAATAAAAAAGTTACATTTTGAAATCACTGAGTCAGCCTTTAACAGGAAAAAAATCTTTGGATTAAAAAAAATAGAATTTACATCTACTAAGTACATACACTATGTACACAGAGATAAAGTTGAAGTCCTCATATACTTTCATAACCAGATTTTCCTGCTTCTCCCCCTGCTTGGCATGTGGCACATGTCCAGAAATAGAAGGCACCATCCTGAAAATAAACAACAACAAAGTTATCAGGGTAAATATGCCCAGCCTCTATTAAAGGAACACTATTCTTGTCAGTCTTGTCTCTTCAGTGCTTTAAAGGAATTGTGTGGTATGAAATAATATTCCAACACATTGCTCATATTAAAAAAAAAATGCAGTCCTGAATTACCCTTAGTCCAGGATAAACCAATCTAACCATATAGTTAGCATACTAATGAATATTCACCCCTATGAAGTAGGAGTAGATGCAATCTATAATAAACAACACAAAAAAATCCTCTAAAAATCGTTCAAAATTAAACTGTGAAAATATTCTACTATACAGTACAAAACTATTTTCTCCAAAGTGTATTTTTCTGATTCATCCACTAACACACTATTCCATTTGAACTATTCCATTTACAACTTTCTCTAGTTCCCTACAAAAATCAACAGCTTTTATAAACTTCAGAGAAACTAACAGCAAATCATTAAAATATCTAAAACCAACTTCATGCTTTTAATTAATGTGACACAATCAAGGGACACAAGTTGGAAGTTGTTTGCTATAAAAACCTCATTAAACCAGTGCCAGCACTTAAAATACCTCAATACCACCACCTATCCTATAACTGGAAGAGATTTACTAATGTGGTCCTAATTCTGTACAAATGTTGTCCAGTTCTAAATCTATACATTCTTGCTGGTACCTGCCAATTTACCCACTAAAGTCACAGCTGTTTGACCCCATGCAAATTGTCTTATTTTTAGAACAATTTTAAGCTGACGCAACCCAATTTTGACAAATGATAATAAGTAGGGACATGCAAGAGCTATCACCTCTGCAAAAATCAGAAAAATCGATTGCGGGAATCTGGCCATATAGGCCTACAAAGGTCACGTTATAGTGCCCTCTATATGCCCATTTCCCACAGAAAAATGTGTAAAACTAGATTTTAAAGAATAATCACATTTGCACGCAATGAAATTCATAAAATTTACACAGTGGACAGTGTGGAATAATAAATAAAATCCAAATAAGTTGTCAAAACTGTGTCGTTTGTTGATATTTTTTTGTTTTATTTTTGGTGTGTTATATAAAAATCAGACTTTCAAACAGCTGTAAAGTGTGACAGTATTTGTGTTTACATCGACTCCCATTATACTTACACTCATTAAAATGACTCCCAACTCATCTCCCTTGATCCAATGTTTTCATACAATGAACATGAACCGACAAATACCAAAAAACCCACATAAAGAAAACATCCCCTACTCTTGACACCTACTGCGGCCTCAGAAGACCTTCCCAAGACCATTTAACCTACAAATTTGTTTTCCGTGCCACCGGAAACCCTCATAGCATATCAATAACACGTAATCATAATTCCGCACAACAAATGTTTCTTGTAAATAATCGAGAGCTGCGCTTACGTCTAGTGGGTGAATTTCTAAGTATAGATATGAAGCGATCAAGAAATGATTCCCCAATTGCTATGCGCTCTTTGTGTAATCAAGTATTTTCAATTATTTCTTCATCATCTCCAGAATTTCTTGAAACCAGCAGAAAGCTAGTATCAAACGTAGGGCTTTAGAGCATGCGATTGAGCGAACAGGAATTGAGTGTAGGGCCCCCCTAACGTCGCCGCGGCATGATTAAAAAACAAGGCGGTTCTCGAACCACAAGTCTCGCCTGCTTTCGCGCTTAAACTGTAAGACAAAAAAGCAGCACACCAGAGTGCAAAACTGTGCGAGTAACCGGGTGTCCCGAAAAAGTTGTGCAAGCAGAAGATAAAACTCCAATTTCTCAAAATAGTTTTTTACTCCTATGTTTCATTTGACACCACCCTAGGGGTCAAACATTTGCCATTGTGGAGTATATTAATCTTGAAAGTTGAATCCCCCCCACGAGCTAAGTCAGAGATATTTAGGAGTAGCACCCTGGTTTTGCATATATAGTATTCTTTACTTCCTGCTCTTTCATTGAAACCAACCCAGGGGTAACAACATTTTTCCATTGTAGAGATATAATAATGAGAAGTCCCTCAACAAGAGCATAAATAAGATGTTTAGGAGTAGCACCCCCGGGTTGGCATTTTGATAGATTCTATAACCTCTCCACTCTTTCATTTGACACCACCTAGGGGTCACAACCATTTCCGTTGTGGAGATATATTAATCTTGAAATGTCCCCCAACATAATCACACCAAGAGTAAAAGACCCCCGCATGAGCACAAGTAAGAGAGGTTGGAGTAGCCCCCCGGGGTTTGCATTTGATGTATTTATACTTCTCACTCGTTCATTTGATACCACCATAGAGGGTCACAACATCTTCGTTTGGGAGATATTAATCTTGAAATGGTCCCCAAAACATAATCATAACCAAGAGATGTTTAGGAGTTAGCACCCCCGGTTGCATTTATAGTATTCTTTACTTCCTGCTCTTTCATTGACACCACCCAGGGGTCACAACATTTCCATTTTGGGAGATTATTAATCATGAAAAGTAAAACATTTTTAAAAAAAACCTTAACAAAATTCACTAAATTTCGTAAAAATATGAAATTATTCAATTGGCAACACTATTTTTTGAAAAAATCATTGTGACAACGTTTTAATTGAGTGCCCTTACGGGGTCAGAAAGCAGGTATTTTGCATATTTTCACCAGTTTCCAAGAAAGAATGTAAAAAAAGGCTGGCAACCCCAAAAGACCGATCCCACCACCCCAAGTGCAACAACCGAAACTAGAAGAAAATAGGAAAAAAAAAACCATTTCAATTGAAAACATGGGCACTGATCTAGCTATATTATATTGATGTTAATACCTTTGTTTGGTATACTCCCCGCCCCCTTTGATAAGTCTTCTTGTTTTGTTAACCTGTTTAGACACCACCAACTCACCACACAGCCAGATAAGCCAAATAAAACACATGCGACCTAATTTTATTGTAGGTTAAACAAACTCCTGAATCCAATTCTTTTTGAAGGTGTAGTATTCACACTGAACATCGACACCTGAGCAAAAATTTGGTTGAAAATGGACCAAGGCATTTAGCATATTGCAATTTTAAAATAATCAAAGAATGCCCCTTTAAGTGGCCCACATGCATATTTACCACAATTATGATTCACACAAAAGATTGGTACGCATAGTAGTCTCATGTTACGAAGGAATTTTTGATATCCAATGTACCATTTAAAGCGATACAGCAATTACTAGGGCATATTTAATTAGACAATTGCATCAAACAATGCCCCTTTAATGACCCACGTGCACTTGGACCGCAATTGTGATTCACACAAAAAAGATTGTTTACGGCATTAGAAGTCTCATGTAGCGAAGGGAATGTTTGCATATCCAATATGAATCCGCGATTACGCAATTATGCAATTAATTAGATCAATTGTATCAAAAAAAATGCCCTTTAACGGCCCACATGCACTTTGACCCCAATTATTATTGCACACAAAGTCATGGCATAGATTCATTCATGTTGCGAAGCAATTTTACCCATCCGATGGACCGTTTTCAGAGATTACGTATATGCCATAGTAATTAGCTCATTTTTGCATACCGTAAGCCGCAATAATATCGCAACTTTCAAATTGCAAGAAAGATGAGCATCGTGAAGGCTTTTCATGCAGTGAGGAAAGAATTCCGTATCCGATGTACGTTTCAAAAAATTTTATGCAATTACGTAGATTTTTGATAAAGTAGCTATTGCATACCTTAATTTGCCCGAAATTACGACCAAAATCTAATCAGGTTCAGAACTCTCAACAGCCCGATCCCTTCCACCAAGTACATCATATACGCCTTACGGAACTCCAGAAAACTGTACACAAGCCTTGCGGGAAATTATTCGTAAAGTTGCAATGCGATTACTTAATAAGCAATTTTACGCCACAAATCTATCAGGTAGAGACTCATGGACCCGCTTCTTTCCCCACAAAGTTACTCATGTAGCCCTTTACGGAAACTCCAGTTAAGTTAAGTCATTACACAAGCACTTGAACACGCACGGCGGCAGACAGACAGCATGACAGACAGACAGACAGAAAAGTGATTACTAAGTCTCTGCCGAACAAAGTTCAGGCGAGACAATAACAGCTCGTAATATGAGACTATTTACATGATTTATGTCACCAGCCTGGTATCAGCTCTGTGTTTACAACTTCCACTCGTACTTTCGTAATACATTCACCACATGATTCCCTACTTCTAAAGATAAATTTCTAGTACTTACAAGTTTCAGTGAATATATCCAGCATTTTTACTTATTTGTTTAACTGTTTGTTGGGTCATTTGGTAAGAACTCGATAAAAAAACAAATCAGAATAGACGGTAACTTGAGTCTAGGAAGTTGAGACCGAGTCTAGGCAAGGATGTATGATTTGTATCATCATGTCTAGGCATCGGTCTAGGAACAGAGCTAGGAATATCGGACTTGCATGTTAATTTTCTCTTGGACTTGGCAATTTCAAATTCATGTGCAGTGCTTAACACTGAGTTTGTGTACTGTTCGTAACCGTGTACTCTCTAGCGTAGGATGTGTTGATACGTTTGACCGATGTTACCTTCCCAGCGACAAAGAAAGAAATGGAGTCAACACACAATTACCAGTCGATAATATGGTTCGCACGCAAAGGATTATGGGGCTGGATTCCACGCTGCTGTTGGTGACACCAAAGGGGATTTATTTTTCACATGCTACTTACTGCAATAAGACCAGGCAAGGACTTCCAGAACTGCAAATTTGGAAGCAACTCTAGACCTGTTGCACCCGCTGAACAATTCATTATAACACCTCCAATAAGATATATTGCTGCTGTTACCAAAAATCTAAAAGTAAAAACAAAAAAAAAGGCAAACATGTATTAACAGGACATCTTTAATATTTGGTCATGCGCAATGAAGGTAGAAACTCTTGTTCTAATGAAGTGAAAAAAATGAGAATAGCATGCCTGGCAGGTGTATGATGTGCTTTTGATTCAATTCGCACTGCATTCTGTTTAGTTTAGGCCCCCCCAAAAATTGTTGTATTGGAGTAACGGGCCAGTGCAAAATAGGGTAGGGCGGGCGGGCGGATTTTTTTTTTTTAATAATGCATTACTACATCAAATCATCACACATAGTCTATGTAATGTTATTAATATTGATACTTTTGACTCTTATTATTGAAAATCTTAAAGAGAAGTTGCTAAAGTTACACCAGAACATCAAAAACACAAAAAATATTGAGAAAATCGGTTAAAAATCAGGGTAAAAACAACCTGAAAATAAGATTTTTGAAAATCAATTAAAAAAATACATGTGTCGTCTGCCGTCGTGGTTTGTGAATGGGGCCAAAGGTCACATGAGGTCACAAAGGTCACATGAGGTCACCAACATGTCACCCCCACCCCACCCACTCCTTTCCACCAAGTTACATCATCGTAACCCTTATGGAACTCATACAGCATGCAATATATTAAGGGTTTACATTAAAAAAAAAAAAAAAAAAAAGGGTAAGCGATATAGAACAATTTTGTTATAGGGACATAATCAGGCAATCACAAAAGGAGTCGTCATTTCTCAATCTCAAACCAATAGGCCTGTGCTTAAAATCACGTGTATGATGTCTTTAACGCGCATAGCGCGGAAAATTTTGGAAAATATAGGGATTTGAAAGCACAAGTTTGAAGGCAAGCACAGACTTCCGGAACACTTTTTTTTTTTATTTTTTTATGCTGAAATGAATATGGACCCTAAATACGTATGTCCTCACTTAGAAAATATAACCCTTTTTCTTGATTTTTGGCGATTTGTAGACCCTTTTCAAGTTACGTACGTAACGTGCCTGATCCTGAAAAAACTACCCTTTTTATGTGAATTCTTGGACACGGATGATACCCCCTTGTCTATGAAGACTGATCTCCCCGGGCCCACCCCACCCACTCCTTTCCACCAAGTTACATCATCGTAGCCCTTATGGAACTCATACAGCATGCAATATATTAAGGGTTTACATTTTGACCGGCCAAAGGTCACATGAGGTCACCAAGGTCACATGAGGTCACCAACATGTCACCCCCACCCCGCCCCCTCCTTTCCACCAAGTCACATCACCATAGCCCTTACGGAACTCATACGGCATGCAATATATTAAGGGTTAACATTTTGACCACAGACACACACACAGATACACAGACACACAACCAGAGTATCCCTATGTGCCTTTCGCATTCTGCATACGACACAAAAATTAGGTTAGGTATACTTTTGTACACCTGGGGCTTGATTTTCAAAATAATGGTGTCGTCGGGTTACTCCAATCAACAGTTTTTTTTTTTTTGGTCTTAGGCTAGAATCAGAGTCGACACAGATATGAACAATACCTCTGTGCTACTTGACTGTATATGTAATTCTTATCTTATCAGATGTTAAGTTCTATAATACTGTGTACTTCCTCAAGGTTCGATTTAGGACTTGCGTTTGTTAATTGTTTACCTGATGTGTAACATGTAAAAGAGTGACGTATGCAGAGAATACTTCTCTTATGTTGAAAGCAATATGTTGATGACGGTACAATTAGAATCTAACCTAAAAGCTGTTGCTAACTGGTTTTAAAGTGAGTAAGCTCACAGTACTTGATAAAACTAAGTATTGTTTTTTGGAACTGACCTTTGATTATTACACAGAACATACTTTCACACTTGATGACGCTTTTGATTGAAAGGGATTGACTCTTTTCAAGTATCTTGGGATCAAGTTTAACAGTAATGTCTTGGTCATCTCATATTATTTGTATCTGATAATGTTGCAAAAAGAATGGTTTGTTGTAAAACATACTACGCATTTTCTTTCTCAAACACATTAATTATGCGTCTCTAATTCTCTTGTCTTCCAAACTTTGATTATCCAGTAGGTATTGTGGTTTAATTGTTCTGTACTGATCAATCTCACCTTAAAGCTCTACACAACAGATTAGCCAGAATGATTCTCTTTGCTGATATTATAACACCAGTTGACATTATAATTAATTCTTAAAATGGATTAATTTGTGATAGATGGTCTAATCAAATGCTTATTCTTACTATTTAAATGTATATAATAAACCAATCACATACAATAAGCTACTACAAAAATACATTAAATTGCCAAGGATTCAACTCAAACATACGGTCGATTTTCATGAAAACCGTGCATGCGGAGGTAAGACACACCCAAAACAAATTGTCTCAAAATTGTAATGTATAAATTAATGTTTTAAACATTAAGGTATTCAATAACTATTACGGGAAAAATAACATATTGCCAAACCTTCTTAAGTTTCTGCACAGTATCCACACAAACATTTTGTACAGCAAAAGAATAGGGTTTATTACGTTATCACATTTTAAATCAACAAAATACGCAACTGATGATACGCTCCAGAGAGGTGCTGGGAACAATTTTATTGTAGAAGTTAAAGTTTGAGTAGCTAATTGAACCCAAGAAATTGCTCCATTTGTTTGAGTTTCTTACTTTAATCCTTGAGTAATTGAATTTGCCTGAAAAATTAGCCTTTATAATAAACAAATATTAAGATACCTTTGACTAATTTATTCTAAAGGTACACTTTTTAATGATCATATCATTCTATGGCCAAATTTATATTTATTAATGTTAACTAAACCGCATTCACGTATAAACGTAACGTAATACCACACATCGTAGTAAACATTTTTGACCATTTTTTCACATCTCCCATTGACTAAGATGTATCGATGAAAGTTTATTAATTTTTGGGTCGGAAAATAAGTATCTATGCCCCTCTTGATCAATCTTCACATAGCTTTTTGGTTGCTGAGAAATGTGGATAACGTAATACACTTCCTTAAAAGTCCACATTTTTTACAAGTTCAAATTTCTTAGACTTTTTAGTAGTCATTGTGAACTGAAGAACAATATTTCCAACTGTCGCATTATGTTTACCTTGAAATAAGATCACAATCAATATCTTAGTAGAAGATTTACCAAACTTGAACGCTTTTGAAGGATAACGTAAAAACAAGGTTTCTCACGACATTAATGCTTTTTTTGTATTTCAAAATATAAAATAAAGTGAGAATATTATCCAGGAAAAACATCATTTACTTAATTTCTACACGTTTCACAACAGAACATTGATTTCGGAGAATCAGCTGCCTAGTATTTTTTATTTTTTTTATAATTTTGATGTGTTGTTTTCGGACATCGATTTTCTCCTATTTGTCGATGTTTGAAGGCAAATATCTCATAGAAAAAAGAAAACGGAAAGCCAGGCAAACCGTTTGTTTTATATATGCCAACATCTCAACGGCCCCCTACAAAATATTACGTTTTGTTCCATAAAGCATTGTTGAAAAGACTTATAACCAAGACACAAATTTTCTGACGAAATGCCGTTTTCATGAAAATCGACCATACTTTACTTGCACGAGCTGTGCTTGTGAAATAATCTCCTCCCATCAATACCTGTAGAGCTTGATTATTTGGCTCTTCATTTAAATTACTAGTGTCATTGCTTCAGGGTTGTAATTTTTTATGTTGCACTATTTTTAATGAAATATTGTATGTATACGTTAATCATTTTATGCATGTGGTGCCTAGCAATTTTGTACTTTTGTACATATTTTTGATTATGTATGAGGGCCTGCTTGGAAGTAGTGTTAGTCACTGAAGTAGGTTAAATCCCCTCATAAAGATTTCAAAAAGTGCAAAGAAGATACTATAAGATTGGTCTGACCGTTTTGTAATCATTGGCCAGAATACTGAATTTACCTAAAGATAAAGAAAAATTCTTTCCCTTTAGTTTATTTTCTTCATTGAATTAACCTTGTAGATTATTTTTCAATCAGCTCAGACTGATGATAAAGAACATTGTTTACTTCAACATCTTCCAATTCAATTGGTTGGTCTTAGAGCCTTGCCCATATTTGGTCGTAGCCCGGACTGATCAAGAACTCACATGATACGTCAAATCGTTAATATATGCCAAGGTATTTTCTACACGACCATGAATAACCAGAAAATCTTATTCTCCTTCTTGAATGGGCACACAGTATTGCTATTCTACACAGCATGACTTGTAACAATAGAATCCAGCTACATGCTAATTATTTGACTCTCGGACGCAAAAAAAAAGTTGGGTTTGTTTCAGCTTCCCTGTACTCAAAACCCTCTAAGGGCTATTCAAAGTTTTTTTAAATGTTACTTTTTTTGTTTTTTTTAAGTTTTCATTTTGTTGTTTTAATGCAGTGAAATTAAAAACTGAGCTCTTCATTATGCTCCTTGGTAAAAAAATGATAGTGATTGACAGAGCTCCAACAATTTCTGGATGTAAAGGCTTGGAATTCCCCACTTTTTTCTGCCTTGATTATTGCACTGATTGAATACTTACATTATTATAAGAATTGAACCTGGGCTCAATGGCTTTTTCCCTGTTGGTGTTGATGGGCCTATTTTAGTACATGCTCCATCATACCTGAGAGTTATGTTGTACTGAAAACAGAAACAAAAGATTATCAAAATTACGACTCATATGAAATTTCAGAATGGGCAGATATAATCTCAGCAGATATTTTATGGCCAAGTAATTTATATGGCTATGAGAAGGTGAAAACTTTAACTCTTCTATCTCCTAGTTGTAATCACACTACTGTGCTTTCTATAGTGAACTGGTTTACTACACAAGTTAATTTGTGTAAATTAAAAGGTGCTTGTTCCAATCATTTTTTTAACACCTTCCACTTTCCCTGAAGTAGGATCAATTTGATTTCAGATGAAAGATGATGTTTTTCAAAATCTGTCCTAAAATTTCAGCCTAAGATCCCGCCTAAGATAGAGACATAAAAAATGGTGTTCTAATGGTTAACCATCAATATTAGCACAGTAGTACATAGGGCATTACAATATACAATATCACTTCTACTATCAAAACCACAATTTTGTTTCCACGATACTTGGTGGTAAGTATATGAGAATGCCAGGCTCTCATATCACATAGACAACATGGTAGATATAATAGGGGTGAGAGGCCACAGACAAAAAAAAAACAGGGAAAAACACTGTAAAATTGGGTAAAATGCCAAAAAATATGCTGAAAATACAAGAAAAAACTGAAATTTGGCAGTATTTATCCATTGGAAAAAGAGGAGATCAGCTGAAAAGAGGAACTTACACCCCTGACATAAATCGAAACAGGCATTTTAAGTTTTCTAAATGTTGCATTGTATTTAAATTTTTGTATGCAATTATAAATATATGTGGTTCCAGCATGTTTACTGCCATCGGCCACCACCTTACCTCGCTGTGTGGTGGCATCTCACAGCCTAGCCTGTGATGGCATCTCACAACCACCCTTTAGCCTATGGTGACATCTGTCAACCATCTTTTAGCCTCTGGTAGCATCACTACCACCCTTTAGCCTATGGTGGCATCACTACCACCCTTTATCCTATGGTGGCATCACTACCACCCTTTAGCCTATGGTGGCATCACTACCACCCTTTAGCCTATGGTGACATCTCTCAACCATCTTTTAGCCTATGGTGGCATCACTACCACCCTTTAGCCTATGGTGGCATCACTACCACCCTTTAGCCTATGGTGGCATCACTACCACCCTTTAGCCTATGGTGACATCTCTCAACCATCTTTTAGCCTATGGTGGCATCACTACCACCACCCCCTTTAGCCTATGGTGACATATCTCAACCATCTTTTAGCCTATGATGGCATCACTACCACCCTTTAGCCTATGGTGACACCACTACCACCCTTTAGCCTATGGTGACATCTGTCAACTATCTTTTAGCCTCTGGTGGCATCACAACCACTCTTTAGTCTGTGGTGTGCATCTCATAACCATCCATTTTGCACAACCATGGTGGTATCACATGCAAAAACACATGAAGCTCTTGGAAAAGTGCATTACACTCATGAAATAATGATTAGAACCTGCAAATTTACTGTCAAAATGATGTCTGAATGTGGACTAAGGATAGAGGAAATATATGCACAAAAGCAGCCCTGGATAACTCACCGAGCATGCTGTTGTGTTGTACAGGGTGACCACTACTGGCATGGGTATTTCTCCTGAACCATCTTCCAGAAGGGACCATTTTGTACTTGGATCACACTGAAGGTACATTAGAATTCCAGACATTGTACCACACCCAACGTCATCACCTCCACTGAATCCAACAATGAGAAGTTGACCAGACTCTGGAATAAGAGCAATTTTTTTTTTTTTAAATTATGTTTATCGTGAATTTTTTTTTAAATCATAAGTAGCAGAAAATGTACAGTTTTGAAAGGACCATGTTTGTTTTATTATTATTTTTACAGTTCACATGCATACAAATCATAAAGTATAGGAACTTAGAAGGGTGATCAATGCAGCATGTGAACCTTTATTAACAATAGTGTGGTTAATAATTTGTTGGAGAGGAATGAACATAAGCGTGCATGGAGTGTACGAGCCAGGAGGAACATCGCAATCCCCTTCATCACAATGCACAAATGTTCAAAGTTTGCCCGAACCGTCTGCATAGCTTGTATGCACTGAGCAGTGGCATACTGAGCAGCAGTTTGATCCAGGAGGGAGTAAAATTCCCAGTCGCCCAGCAGATGGGGGCAACATTTGTACTTGTCTTGGGTGATTTGCGCTCCAATTAAGTCTGAACATGATCAATTTGTGGTAGTGCACACAATTTCCACATTTACATACTGGCCCAATTAGGCGAAATTGATCATATTCCCTGAAACAAGCCAGATGAAAATATATATTTTGGTCCATATCATCCCGCTTTTTCAAGCCATAGGACAACTGTGGCCCCACCCCACCCCATGGCGGTAACATCAAATCACGCAATTAATAATAGTGTGTATATCTCCTGTCCAAGCTAATTTTCATCCTACTGTAACTTGCACTGTAGCAAGTGTTTTATAATAGGATGATATTTTGAATTAAAATGAACAAGCACACGGTATTTCCAAAGAGACCTGTATACAAGAAAACACATTAGTGTAAAATATAAATATATATCCTCCTTAACCATGGTAACTTACTATCTAACTTGAGGATTTGCTATATCCACCAAGAAGCCAGTGAAGCAATCACTGTTTCTCATTTTGCAACTGCGCCAATGTCACCTCTACCCCCTGTCAGACTTGTAGGAGGATTTGGCAAAAACTGAAGTAGAAGTCGCATTGTGCCTGAGGATTGCCGTAATATCATTCAATTTGCCAGGAGCAGGCGTGCCAATAAGTAGCCGATTGTAAACAACATAAAATACTAGTTTGTGACCATGTATATTTGCATTTTATAACCGTAGGCAGTGTATAAGCAGTAGGGGGGGGGGGGGCAGCTGGCCCCCATGGGGAATTTGCCCCCCTGAAAATTAGTGATTTTCTGCACATGTGCCCATTTACTGTGAAAATAACATTACGTTTATTCTATACTAACAAATTTGGCTCCCCCCAAAAAAATAATATATGATGATCCCCCCTGGGAAATATAGGGCTTGCTCCCACATTTCTTAGAATATGGCCTTGCCCACGATTACCATAAACTACAAATGTATCATTGTATCTTCCAGGTAATAAAACCAGGCGAACTCGATTTTACCGCGATGCGTAAATATGTCTCCGCCGAATATCGCGATCACTAACATGAGATAAACGCAACTACAAAAACCAACACCCCACCCCCTCCCCAATACCATGCAAACCCACCCCTCCCCAACACCACACACACCCCACATCCCTCCCCCAACACCCCGCAACACCCACCCCTCCACAACCGCCCAAAAGTCCCAAACACCCCGCAACGCACCCAACCCTCCATCCCCAACACACCCCCCATTCCTCCCCAACACGCTGCAACACCCCACCACCTGCAACACCCCACCCCCTCCTTAACACCACCTCACACCCCAACCCAGCACCCCCACCCTACACATACCACGTCCCCTTCCCCAACACACCACTCCCCCGCACCAACCCCCCGCAACACAAGAAACAACAAAAAACCCTACCCCCTCCCCAAACCCCTGCAACACCATACCCCATCCCAAAACCCTGCAACACACCCCTCCAACAACATGCAATGCCCTCCCAACAACATGCAAACCCCCACCCTCTCCCCAACCAGACCCTGCCACACAACATCCCCCAACACCCTGCACACCGCCCCCCTCCGACCCCCTCCCCAACCTCCGCAACACCACCCCACCCCCTCCCCCTCCCCAACACCCCACACCTTTCCCCATGTCATAGTTAGTCTCATGCGCGAAGGAATTTTGCATATCCGACGTACCGTTTCAGAGATACAGCAATTCTGCATATTAATTAGCTCATTTGCATACATACGGCCGCATAGTCACATACTTTTCATATTGCAAATCCCCTATGGGCATGTAGTCGGCATAGCGAAGGAATTTTTGCATATCCGACGTACCCTTTTCAGAGATACAGCAATTAATGCATATTTAATTAGCTCATTTGCATAACTACGCCGCAGAGATCACATACTTCATATTGCAAAAAAGATGTACCCATGATATTCTTTCCATCCAGCTCAGGAATTTGAGCATCCATGTACGTTGAAAAATATAGCAACATGCTGATGTTATGCCTATTAATTAGCTCATTTGCATGTATTCATTTTGCCCGAAATACTCCAAAATGATCAGTTGAGAACTCTTCACTCGCTTCCTTCCACCAAGTACACATCATGATATCCTTACAGACCTCCAGAAACTTGTACACAGGCCTTGCCATAGAAATTTTCATAAATATGCAATTATATACTTTCATTAGCATATTTTTACGCCCAAATTCTACTCGGGATCAAAGACTCACACAAGACGCTGTCTTCACTCAAGTTGCATCATTGGTCCCCCTTAAACGGAACTCCAGATAAATCGTGTCCACATTTTGTTCAACGGACGGGACGGACACGGAACAGAATGACGGACGGACAATGGACGGGCGCTGCTCATTTCATAGTTCCCCCGTTCCGAACTCGTTCGGCGTGACAAAAAAGTACAACAACCAAATTAAGGATTTTCATGGAAAACCCTGTGCTATTCACTTTTTTTTCCTGTAGTATTACTTTTTGTTAGCTCTTATGGTTAAAAGGGTTCAGCTGACCAATAATGTTGGGGGCACTATTCTTCTTAAGTTGGGTGATCCGTCATGATCCAAACTTTTGTATGCTTTATCCTCAACATGGAAGCATATCACCAAAAAATATCTGATTACAAATTTTTGAGTTAAACCGGCCCAGTCATTTGGATATATAGAAAGCAAAAATGTTGTACTAATTGGGTCCATAACAGTGTGTGGTTAATAATGGTGGTATACCCACCACTTACAAGACGGTGTTTTTCATACATCAAAGAAACATTTCCGTGGCTTAAATTTTTCACCACTGGGTAATGATAAAAATCTTAACTTTCTTCTGATACCAAATCTCCTTTTGATGCCAGTAATGCTGGGACGAGGTTGTCGAGTCTGGTCACCCACCTTTAAACTTCGAAGTACAAAGTAACAAGCGTTCTCTCCAACCACAAGTGTCGCCTGGTTGCGCATCACTTGCTTTTGAATGAAGTTTTGACAAATGATGAATTAGAAAGAGACAAATGCACTGGAGAACAGTTACAAAATTACCGAGTGTGAAGTACATCTGGCATAGTGTTTAGCCAGCGAGCATTTTAAAATACGTAAATCTCCATGCCGTTGGACCACTAGTGTCATCTGCCATCAACGTTTTTGAATGGGTCAAAGGTGACATGAGTCACCAAGGTCCATGGGGTCACCAAAGGGTCACATGGGGTCACAAAGGTCACATGGGGTCACCAGGTTCACCAGTGGTCACCGGGTCCCCAAGGTCCACATGGGGTCACGAGGTCGCATGGGGTCACAAAGGTCGCTTGGGGTCACAAAGGTCTCATGGGGGTCCAAAGGTCACATGGTCACCACAGGTCACATTGGGTCACAAAGTCACATGGGGTCACAAGGTCACATGGGGTCACAAAGGTCCATGGGGTCACAAAGGTCCAATGGTTCCACCCAGGTCACATTATGTCCAAGTCACATGGGGCACAGTCACATGATGTTACGCACACCACCCAGACCCCTCCTGACACACCCACCCCCTCCCCGTCGCATCCCACCCGACCGCTCCCTGGCACAAACACCCCCGATCTGTGAAAGGTACATTAGGTCCACAGTCACATAAGGTCACCAATGTCGCATGGGGTCACAAAAAAGTCCCAAGGTCACATGAAGTCACCAAGGTCACACAAGGTCACATGAGGTAACAAATGTCACATGAGGTAACCAAAATGTCACCCCAGCCCGCCCCCTCCCACCCAACCCACACATGCACACCACACGCACCCCTCGCCGCCTCACAATTCACCCCCCCACCTCACCACTTAAACCCCACCCTTCCCCCTCCCAACACCCCCCTTCCCCCTCCATGATTCACACACACATATTATAGTAATAGTAGTTTTACATGTTAGCAAAGGAATTTTGCGATATCCGATGTACCATTTTAGCGATATAGCAATATGCATATTTAATTAACTCATTAGCATGCCTAAGAGCCGCATGTATCAGGAACTTTCAAATGGCACAGAAGATGCTGCACCATAATTGGTTTTCGTGCAGTAAAGGAATTTTGCATATATCCGATGTACTGTTTCAAATATAGCGATTACGCTGATTTTTGCATATCAATTCGCTCATTTGCCTATGTAATTCCGCATCCGAAATATGCCCAATCTAATCAGGTCGAGAACTCTTACCCGCTTCCTTCACCACCAAGTTTACATCATATAAAACAACGCTTACGGAACTCCCAGATAACTTGCACGACGCCTTGCGGGAAAGGGTTTGTCATTTTGACTGCCAAAATGAGCTAATTTATATTCATAATATGCAAAATGCATCCAACAGTACACATAATATTTTTGGCACCTCACTGATCACCCTACCAAGTGTGAAGTAAATCGAAATTAGCGTTTAGCCAGCAGAGCATTTCCAAAAAAGGTTAACCGAAATGGCTTGAAAATATGCAAATAAAGCTATTAAATTCATGAATTGCAAATAATGCAGCCAAAGCTGCACATAATAATTGCGGCACCTCACTCTATCATCCCTATCAAGTTTGAAGTAATTGGGAAAAAAAAACCGTTAAGCCTGCAGAGCATTTTTAAAAAAAGTTACCTCACTGGCGGAAAATATGCAAATAGCTAATTAAAATTCATGATATGCAATATGCAGCCAAAAGCTACACTATATTGTGGCAAACCTCACTCTCTATCATCCCTACAAGTTTGAAGTAAATCGGGGATAAACCGTTAAGCCTGCAGAGCATTTTACAAAAGGTTAACCGGTCATACGGACACACAAGCGGACGCACGGACACCCAGAATTGGACTAGTATGTGCCCCGACTAGTATGTGCCTCCATGAACATTCGTTCAGGCGACACAATAAATTGATATGCTATGCAGCATTATCGCACCTGCCTGGTGCCTTACTACAAAACGTGCTTATACACTCTTAAGCGCAGTCTAAATCGCGTGCGATTAAGACACAGCACATGATGTACGAACAAAACAAATCTCTTACACTAATACACAAAATACTGGTCATATAAGTCGACAAATACCAGGCATTCCTTGTGAGACTTGTTTGGGAGTTTATTATTTGTACTTCTAGGTTTACAGAGTATAATAATTATTACCCCATGCAATGTCCACATAGTACTTCAATTTACACATGCTTGCACAGAAGTATCCCTATTTGTGCAAAGATGCCTCACTCCGCCTTCGCAATCCTGTCACGGTTGGTGGACACAATTTTGAGTTCTTAACATAGGCTTTTGTTCTCTTGAAATTACTGTTTTACTTAAAAATACATCGGTCCTCGGACCGCTAGTGTCGCCTGCCATCGCGGTTTGTGAATGATAGGCCTAACATGACCTTTGACCTTGATATGTGACCTTTGACCTCATGAACAAATGAGGGTTTGCATGTAAACTCCATAAACCAAGTTTGGGTCCAATTGAACTTCAACTTTTCAAATGAGGTCAATTTTACATTTTCAGCCTATTTTATAACTTGACCTCACATGATCTTTGACCTTGGTATGTGACCTTCGACCTCATCAACAAATGAGGGATCCAATGTTGCACCTATGACTCAAGTTTGGTTCCAATTGAACTTCAACTTTTCAAATGAGGTCAATTTTACATTTTCAGCCTATTTTACAACTTGACCTCAAATGACCTTTGACCTTGGTATGTGACCTGTGACCTTTGACCTCATCAGTAAAAGGGGAATGCCATGTTGCACCTGTGACCCAAGTTTGGTTTAAATCCATCAAGTATGTGGATATTGCAAGCAAATGTTAACCCTTTTTCACAACAGACAACAACAACAGACATCAACAGACAACAGTGGACAAAGTGATCCCTATGTGTCTTCCTGCCTAAGGGCAGGAGATAGGCAGGAGACACAAAAAATGGACTGCAAGGGTGCTTTGCCAAAAAGTGTTTACAAAATTGTTTCAAAATGAAATTTATTGAAATTATTTCCATCTTCAATACAATGGTGTGTGCAATTGGTGAAGAATGATTCACGAAATAAATGGAGATTTCAAATTAAATTTTAAATAATTTATTTAAATGCATTTTAGGAATTCTGTATGAAATTAGGAGTGGAGTGTTAAGACTAAACATAAAAAATCCCTGATGGTCCTAGACAATCTTGCTTTAGGAAATATTTGAGTCAGTGTGACAGCATGTGGAATAAGGTGTTGTTGTTTTCAATCACTACACATCACAAATGCAACTAACACACATACTTACAGGTGCAACGAGAGATTTCATGGCATCCATATCTTGTGCCATATGAAGTGATGTAATAATATAGATTACATATGCATTACATTACTCTCCTTGTATTTAGCTTCACAAATGTCTCAAAAGTAAGTTGATTTTGATTTGCTTATATTTCATTCAATATAAAATTTTGGCTGTATTTGCTCAAATACAAAATTAGAAATTTCTAAATTTTCATACCAAAAGAAATAATTCAGGAAAGTTCCTTCAGGAAATCGGGAATTCAAAAATGTTAAGGACACCTGATGTGTGAAATCTCTCATTGCACCTTCAAGTGCCTATTATGCATTAGGGTTTTCCAAATGTGATGATATGCAAACCAAATACAGGGTACCAAAATATGCTCAATATAATACTTTTGGGCACCTCAAATCTGGTTACACCATGTCACCATTTCAGGAGGTGATAAAATAAAACACTTCAACCAACTAAAGCTAAATTGATGCATGACATAGAACTAGAACGTGCTGTGTTTATAAAACTAGTCATTTGCCATCATTTAGAGCCAAAATGGCATAAAAATCTGATACTTCTAACTCTATGAGGAAAAATTTAATTTTCCCCCTATTCTACACTGTGTGTCTATGGAAATGGCAGTTTTAGTTTGCATGAAGTTGCAAACTTTATGACAACGTTATTACAAGTAATGCTAGGCATGTTGAAACTCATTTTTGATATATCAATGGAAAGAAGAGGACCACATCTATCCATTGGTACCAAAATCAAGTATCTCTGGTATTCTGACATCATACTAGGCATGTCGGTACTTCATTCCGTGAGAAGGGTGGTCCCCTCCCCCATTCCCATCTAATTTAAATCACTCTGTTCACTACTTATACCCCAGACTTTTGTCTTTTGAGGCGCGCAGTCGCGCATCTAAAATGCTTTTTGTTAAAAGCCGGCTGCGAGTTTTCTACCTTCGTATTTGAGCCGGCAACCCAGCAAAATATTTCCTTTGGGCAATATTAAATGATCACAGAACACTATGATTTACCAGTTACACGCAAATTTCAGATAGTGTGAACGCCGGTAATCGTGTCGAGAGCAAAATAATCTGCGGATTTAACTCCACCAATGTATCGGAACTCCATGGAAATACCGCATGGACAGTGTACGAAAAATGAACACGGACATGTTTAAAATATGCATGGAAGTAAACTTCGTAAATTTAAATAAAGCCTCGCACTGGTTAAGGGGTTTTTTTGGGTCTTAAAGGTTAATCATTTGGCAAATTGTGTTTATCATTTAAATTTTTAGCTTGAATATAAAGCTTTTGTTGCTTCCAGTTTGACTCAATCAAATCGGATATTCGGTTCCGTAGTTATGAACATTTTAAAGGTCAAATGAGCATGAGCGAAATGTAACATTTCCTTTTGTTTTTCTTTCTTATTAAATTCTTAGTTTTATTGTTTTAAATCGAGTCATTCTGAACACATCGTTGGCGAATTTCTGACACAAATGATTGTATTTTTTAATACAAGGTATCAAACCTTGTATTTTTCTATTTTAATGTTTAATAATTCAAAGTCTATCTCAAAACTTAAAATAATTTGCAATAATAATCATTATTTACTTAATTATGAGCTTTTTTAAGAACTATCTGAACTTTGGCCTGCGTTTTTGAACATTTTTATTTTTTTTATTTTTTTTATTTTTTTTATTTTTTTTCACAAAATTATAAGATATAGCCCTTTCAAATTTGGCTCAGAGTTGTGTTGTAAGAGTATACTCTTTGAAAGACCTCAATGAAGGGGACAGTCAATGGTAAATGGGTTTTTTTTCAAACAAATGTAAAACAATAATTAGTGTTTTTTCTGTTCCGACAAAAAAAAAATAAGTTTACCCCCTTAACAGTAAAAATCTAAGCATACTAGAGGTCTGTGCACAAGATCTTGGTCGTATTATGCATTTGCATTTGTTGCACAACATCAGCATGATAGCTTTCATCTTTTTGAGATGCACGTTTTGTGCGTCGACCATATGGTAAATATGCCAATCAAGATGGCCGCCGTTTCCATGGCAACCGGTCCACACGACCAAACCAATTCTCCATTCTCACTTTTAAACCTTCAGCGTATGTGTGTTGAGGTTAAGCACTTACATTGAGATTTAACTTTATTTATATATGAAAAAAAAAACTAATTGCCATTTGGCTGTCCAAGACCCAAAAAACCCCTTAATCGCACTGGGTTTGTTTTGATTGAGCCGATTTTTGATGTAATCAACGATGGAGCCTCGGGCGAAGAAGTGAGGGTCTTACAAACATTACGGGAGTAGAATTTAGATATTTCGACATCAAGAAGAAACGATATGACGGTACTCACCTTAGGGGCAATTGATTTTGTAACTTGCAGAAATATGGTTTCAAAGATCGCGGGAAAGAAATGAAGGTGGCCGGGGAAGGCGTCGCCCCGATTACAAGTAAGACATACTGCAGTGACACACGTTTGATGGATACGTTATCAAGCATCGTGAATCGTCCATTTTAAATAAAAACGTGAGCTACTCTCCCATTAGTAAGATATCTGACTAAATATGACTGACTGGTTCCAACTTTAGGTTCACCATTTGTTACTGATATTTGTGGACTGGTTCGTGCATGCCCAGTTACTCTCCCTAGTCTAGACTTGAGATCCCTTTCAAATTTAAAAAAAAACAAACTTTCCCACTCATGTTCGAGTTCAAGCCTGGGTGATTAATTCCTTGAAAATTGATACACTTGACTGATAACAGCCTACAGTGTGAGTCAAAAAAACCTACATTCAGAATAAAATAATTAATAGTTTAGACTTGTTTTGCTCAATGTTTGCTATGGTTATAAAGAAGGTATAAACAGGCTTTCATAAAACGTTTTATTTGGTGTCATTTGGACTTTGGAGACAGATTACGCCTATTTTGCTGAGACACTTCAAATTCCTGTTGGCCGATTTTGAGCCACACAGATGCCAATTCGCTTACATCAATACCATGTCCTTCAGCAGTGGATTTGAGTACAACATTTAACACCAAATTATTGTTGAACAATAGAAGGTGGTAGAGTAATTGAAGGATTAAGAAATAATAATATTCCCAGAGATTACAAAAGAAAATGCTAAGTAAAAATGTTCACTTTCCTGAATAAGAAATTTCAAGCTAGATGGTGTCAGACCAAAGTTTACTTTGGTTTCAGCAGATTTCAATGGTATGAACCTAACAACGAAACTTGGGGGAATCAAAAGGGAAACCATAGAAAGTTTTGTATTCCTGCTGAAAACAGGCATGCGATAATGACTTTTAGGTTTAATTCCGATTTAGTTACAGAAACTTGCAGCTTTAGTTTCCCTTCTTGCATTTATGGACGCTGAGTAATACTGTTATTTTGTGCAAAATAATTACCTTAGAGAGTAAAACACAAATCTCTTGAGCAGTTTCATATGTTCATGAACTGGAGAGACATGAATATGGAGTGATTTTCAATAATGACATCTTTATGATTGAACAATGGTAATTTATTTTTTGAGATATTTTACTTAAATTATGTTACACAATAACCATTTTATTCAAACTGATATGTTTTTGTCGATCAAAAATCGATACAATCTGAAATTGCATGGTTGTGAGATTGTCTTTGCTATAATGTGTTATGGTCTACGTCGGTGTCAGTCTCGTTCTCCCATTGTTGGCTACAATCTGCCAAACTGAATTTTGCAGGTCTCTCTCTCCGCAAAATTGACATAGTTTCGGAACCCAAAGCCGAAAGACAACCAAATAAAAATCGTCTGATAGCCTGTTTATCTCTGGTAAACAACCAAAGCAACATTGAAGCACAATAACGTTTAAACCTTTGAAAGAAAAATCTTTCCTGATGTAGGGTTTTATGGACTCACACTGTACAATCTGGTAATTTTGATTAAATCTTGATGATGTCCTCGTATGTAACTTTTACTTGTTGTTTAACTTGATTGCGTAATTAACAATGCTTACTGCTACACCTGAATTGAAAACAAAAAAAAATGCATGAGCTTTAACTGCTTCTGGTCCCACTCCAGGTAATTGGTTAATCTTGAGTGATGTCTAAGTAATGTAACTTTACTTGTTGCTAACTTGATTGCAGTAATTAACATTGCTTATTGCTACATAACAAATACAACTGAATTGAAAATGCTGAGCTTTAACTGCTTCTGGTCCCAAGTCAATTGTTATATCACCGGTCCTGCTTGGCTGTGGCGCTCTATGCTGCTTCTATCTTTGTACAAGCTGTCTCCAGCAAGAAGTTGGGAGCTTTTAACAACTCTTCTGCCGCTCGCCTCAAGGAGCCAAGATGAATCTGTAATGTCCTCTGAAACTTCAAAGACGGGTGTCTGATACCCGGTGGGGTGCATGCTGCTTTTTGCATGAAAAAGAGTGCAATGTCAATTGACAATCCCTTTAATGATAAATTGTCAAAACGTGCTATACAAAAGGTAAAGAATTGCACACTGTCAATGGTACACAATTGGCCATCCTTATTCATAAAAATAAACAGGCATACACCCCTACACACCTGGTAACCAAATAGGTTTCCATGCCCCAGATCTTTGTAACTTTAAATTTGACAAATTTAAAGGACGATGACCAATTCAAGTATATAAAGTTTTTTCGATCTTGAAGAATGGCCTTCACCCCAAAACCCCATCTGTACAGTTTCGCGCAGATATTTCACCGTTGTTGATGCGGGAGCCCAAACACTGATTTTGTAATCTCCATAGAATACTGTGTAAATTTTAAATTGGTCCAACAAGCATTGGTCAACGATTTTTGCTTATCAAAATCAAACAACCCTTTAGCCCTACGATTGCACAGGGTAAATGAGAAATATAGCTCGATCCAAAATTTTGACCACTCTGGTAAATTCTGTCGATTGGACCATGGCCCTTAACTTGACACTTTTTAAATAATGCAACCTTTTAAATAATTCACAAACATGGTGCAGACCAAACGGTCTTTACAATGGACTAGAGTGAATTAATTAAGCACCCACCACATACTGGTCGTGGGGATTCCTAATGTTTAATTTTACTCAATAGTCAATTTAAAAAGTTAACCCTGGCCTTTGCAAAACATGTTGGGGTCTCCTGTTAAAGGTGGGTGACCCGATCATGGTCTCATTTTTTCATATGCTGTTTCTCCCTCACATGGAAGCATATCACCAAAGGTTGTCACCCACCTTAATAATTTCTAAATGTACATCATTTGGTTGGATTTGTAAATAGGTCTCTCACATCACCATGTGATTCCTAAAATTGTGTTTGTGGGAGTGCATAGTAATATTAGTTTATCACATATTCCAACAAATTTTGAAGGAATCTGAATCGAACTGATATAATTAGCAAATGCAGTGATCACTGAAAACTGATCACTTTAGGAAATTGAGCAGATGCAGACTGTATGTATTATTAGCACTAGAGACTCTATGCACCCTTCAATATCCTAACTCATTTTTGTTGGATAGATTGTACACCATGGTGACACACCCAGGTCTAGTTGAGATTGTGGTGAAATATATCGATTTTATAGTTATTTTTCTGTATGATCATTGCAGTGCATTAGCCTCCAAGAGTCAGCGACATCAAAGAATTCAGGAAGCTATTTAAAAGCAATGTATCAAGTACCAGCAATAAAAACACACAGGTACACCATACTTTCAATCAAAGCTTGTGATTTAAAGTTGCAAGTTCTGAATATCGCACTGACGTCACTGACTAAAGGAAGACAAAAGCACCTACAGACAGGGCCTTTAAAAATGATTTTTTTGCTTTATTTATTTGTTTAAAAATGTAGCCAGGGGGTCGGGGGGTGCAATGCACCCCCCAAAAAATGTCAAAGGTCCGCTTTCTGATGTTGAAGGTCCGCTTTGTCATGTGAAAGTTTGTCGCTTGCCTAAAATTTTATGGTTGTGCATGTTATCTGAATGACTAAAAGGAGTGATTAATACTATTTCATTACGCATGGCTGGTGTTTGTGGACTGTTTTCTGATCGTTGCGATGATGTCATGTCACCTTCCCCCCCCCCCCCCATGGGCAGACTAACAAGTTAGCTGTGTGTATGCATGTGGCCTGTCTGTTTTAGTTACACAACAGCGAGATACTTCTAGGAATGGAATGTTATCCCGGATACCGTGTTGTTCCTAGATACAATGTACTGCCACCTGCTCTAATAAACGCCCCCTACGATTTTTGGATAAAACGAGTTCAAAAAATAAGTTACGCTTACCTAAATCAGTCATGATTTAATGGCCAGGACTGGCGTAATCTGTATCATAATCGCTGTTATGCACAGTTGTAATAGTTTAATTAGTATGGAACTTTGACCTCGGGAGGTGCAAAAACAGCGTCCCCCTTCTCGTTCGTTTGTATTATTGTAATCAGCGAAAATAAGCGTGTGTAAGGTGATTTTTGACTTTCCATTTTTGACTGTCATAACCCCTCCCTTTTGAAAAATGCACCGCCCTCGGGGCGTTTATTAGGAACAATACGGTATTATATCAACTCAGTGATCAGTAATCTTCCCATATGCATATCACCTGCAGCTGCAGTGATACAAAGGTATAACATGTATCACTGCACCTTACATTCATCATACATTGCATAAGAGATGTCCAAATTGTATTTTGTTAACAGTGAGAAGTTGCTCAGCTGAGTATTCAATTACTGCATTTAGTGGACAGGCAGGTACATCGGCGTCGGAAGCATTTTCACTTGGACGTACCGCTGTGGTGGGCGCCTATACCTTTTTCCTTCCGGGGGCGAACATTATGATCAATTATTTAGGTAACTTTAATCATATACGTTAAGTCATTATGACATTTTGAACATGCTTTAAACATCGCGGTTCACAGGACTGGCACTTGATTTATCTAGAAGAAAAAGTAGGCCTACACCAGAAGATTTTAAAAATGGTTTACGGTTCTTAATGTTAACGGGGTGTAGTGGAGAGGGTGTGGTGTAACCCTTCCGCGTGAAGCGCGGAACCCTTGCAATGTCTATTTTCGAAAGCATTTTTCTTGTGAAAATAGATGGAACAAATTTGAAATTAACAAAAGGTTCACTTTATAATGAGTATAGTTATATAAGATCAACGGTCTTAACAAGTAAACTTGAGTTAATAGGCAAGGTTTATTTCAACGAATCATAAGTCAATTGACCTTGGAGAGTTCATTATATGAAGCGTCAGGGGGTGGATGTGGGAGAGGTGGCCCTTGCAATGTTCATTTTCCAAAGCATGTTTTCTCGTGAAAATTTGATGGAAACAATTTGAAATTAGCAAAGGTTCCCTTTATAATGATTATAGTTATTTAAGAATAAGATCAATGGTCTTAAAAATAAAATTGAGTTAATGAAGGTTAATGGATAAGGTTTTACCTTGGAGTTCATTATATGAAGCAGCAGCGGTGGATGTGGGAGGGGTTGCCCTTTCCGCGCGAAGGGCGGAATCCTTGCAATGTTCACTTTCCAATTCACATTTTTTTCGTGGACGGTGGTGATTTCTCACGGAAGGTGTCCCCTCTCCCGCGCAACCCTAGCGATGTTTGCTTTCCAAACGACATGGTCTGATACAAATTTGATAGAAACAATGTGAAATAATAAGAAGTTAGCTCATATGCTTATATCAAAATATTATAACATCTGGTAAAGGGAAACATATAATGAATTGTAAAGAGTTCATATTTGCAATTCATATAGAAGTGTGCGGGTGGTGGGTTGAGGGAGGGGGTACCTCTCCGCGAGACATGATGGAACCAATTGAATTACGTTTTGAGAATGATAGTTATATAAGATCAAAGGGCTTAAAAGTAACCAAAATAGTTGATGGGTAAGGCTTTATCGGGTTGGGTGGAGGGAGGGGTGGTACTCTCCCGCCGAGAATTGGTGGAACAAATTTGAAATTAGTTTTGAGAATGATAGTTATAGAAGATCAAAGGCCTTAAAAAGGTAAACAAATAGTGAGGGTAATGGCTTTACTTTAACACAAACTATAAATCAATTGAGATTGGAGAGTCATAAAGCGGCACGGGGAGGGTGCGGGAGGTTCATATCTCAAACGCGAAGCGCGGAACGTAGCAATGTTTGCTTTCCAAAACACATTTTCACATACAAAATTGATAGAAACATTGGTAAAATTGTACATGGTTCACTTATAATGCTTATAGCAAAAAATTAGTAACAAGGTGTGAACTCGTATTTACGCGATGCGTAAATATGCCCGCCGAATGTCGCGCATCACAAACATGCGATAAATGCCACTACAACACCCCACCCACAGCCCAAAACACCGGTCACGACCACAAAACAACAGCACAGAGCGCAGAACCCAAGAACACACCAGGGAGGAAAAACCATACAGACCCGGAATGAATAAGAGCAATCAAGGAGCTAATCTGTGTCCAGCAAAAGGTCCACGAGGCAGTACACCCGGGCGAACGACCCACTCGCCCCATATCACCGCCTACCTACACGGCCTCGCCTGATGACATCTTATGCTAGTCCAGGGGGACGCCTCAAAAAAGAAACAAAAAAAGACAAAAGCCATAAAAAAAAGACAAACACCAAATGCACTCCTCAAAAAAATACCAAAAGACAAACGCCAATTGCAAGACCAAAGCCACAACATACCTAAACCCCTCACCAAATGTACAACCCCTCCCCAACAACATACCCCCTCCCAACACCCCACCCCCTCCCAACACACCCACCCCTCCCCAACACCCCCACCTCATCCCTACATATGAGTCTCATGTAGCGAAGGAATTTTGCCTATCCGATGGACCGTTTCAGAGATACAGCAATTAAGCATATAATTAGCTCCTTGCATACTTAAGCCGATGGCCACATAATCACATACTTTCAAATTTGCCAATAAAGATCGTGCCCATGATACGCGGTAATGCAGAGACAGGCAATTTGAGTATCCAATGTACAGCGTCAAAATATGGCAATACGCTGATTGTGAATATAATTAGCTCATTTAACATAATCAATTTTTTTTTTTTTTTTTTACCGAAATACGCCCAAATTGTAATCAGGTCAAAAAACTCTTCAGCCCGCTCCTTCCACCAAGTTACATCATATGCCTACGGGGAACCCAGAAAAAACTTGTAAACAACAGGCTTGGAAGGACAACATTTTCATAAATTATGCAAATTAGATACTAAATAGCATATTTGAAGCCAAAAATCCTAAATCAGGTCAAAGAGAACTCACCACCCGCTTCTTTACACCAAGTGACATCATTGTCGGACCTTACGGAACTCAGATAAATCGTTATACAACATGGGTTAAATTTTTATCACGACGAACGGGACGGACGGACGAACGGACGGCACGAACGGCCGCTGCCGAATTTTATAGTCCCCGTTCCGAACTTGTCGGCGGGCGACAATTAATGGCTTAAAAAAAGTCAGACATAGTTGATGGTTTACGTGGTGTTTGACTCAATCAATTTAAAGTGTTATTGCGAATTCTTATATCAAGTGGCGCGGCGGGCTGGTGTGAGTGAGAGGTGGTTTCCCGATCCCGCGGAAGCACGGAAACCCTGTAATGGTATTTTTCCAAAACACACGTTTTAGGTTTTATTTCCAACAAACCATAACGCATGATAAGTCAATTGATTATAGTGAAAATTCCTAGAGGCCTATGAAGCGACAAGGTGGGTGGGGGACGGTGAACCCCTAGGATAGTTTGTTTCTAAAACAATTGCTCATGCAAATTTGATTAGGGACAAATTTTAAATTAGCAAATGGTTACTTTAATTGGACGGCCGGACTATAATGGTGCTTTCGTGATAGACTTTGAGCGCAATGGCTTACTAGGCTTTCTGTAAATTTGTTAGAACGGAGGGCATTAGTTCATTGATTTTGCTGGACACCAGAACCAAGGCGCCATTGTTTATTAGACTTTGCAAAAATTGTTCTTGAGCAGACAAACCGTTTCATTCACTTTATTTATAACCAGTATAAGGGGTACCATTGCTTGTTAGACTTTGCATTTTTTTAAGGGACGGCGAGCAGTTCATGACTATTGGATTGACCAATGGCCCAATTGCCTGTTAGACCTCTGAAAATTGCCTTCTATGGGCGACACAAGTCATTATTTTATTGGATAACTAGAATAGCAGAATATGCTTGTCTACTCCAGGACAAAAAACATGACGATCTGTAGAGGGGCGGAGCTTTAGCGCGTGCAACTCTATATGATTTGCAAGTTTAAGTGCTAGGCAACAAGCAGACCACACCAACAGCCATTTCAGAATTCGACTGTGTTTCAACATAGTAAATACGTACTCGTCAAAGGTTTGTTTGGGAACTTGTCGCCGAGTTTTGTCTTTTGCAATTATTTCTAGTGGACGACATAAGTTTATTATCTAATTGCCATGATATCCAGGGGCATCATTGCTTGTTAAACATTCGCAGTTTTGTTTTCAACATGTTCAAGGGGCGACATCGGTTTGATTCACTGATATGACCAGTGGCTCCAATTGCTTGTTAGACCTTTGTAAATTTCGTTTTAACGGCCCCCATAGACCCATTATTACATTATTGCATATACAGAATAGGTGCACCACCGCTCATTAGACTTCTGCATATTTGCTTCTTAAGGTGTCATAATTCATTACTTTATTGGATAACCAGAATGGGCGCCGCTGCTTGTTAGACCTCTACAAACATGACAAATGTGCTTCTAAAGGGCGGCGCATCGGTTAAATAACTCATTGGATAAAGAGAAGAGAACTTAGGTTCATCATCGACCGCTGCAAATTTGCTTCTAGTGGACGGCATCAGTTCATTGTTGTATCGCCTGTGCATTTTTTTCCATATAGTGGCATAGTAAAGTGTAGCCTTCAGCATGGCGCTGTTGCTTTTTGCGTTATTATCAATTGCTCGTTTGCGCTTCAAAGGGGCGGTATCAGTTTATTCCTTGGCATTGGATGACGAATATTGAAGTATAGGGGTGCCATTGCACTATTCCTTCCGTAATGTTTCCTTCAAGGGGCGGCATCAGTATTGACAGGGTGCTATTGCTTATAGACGTCAGCATTTTTGTTTTCAAGGGCGGCATGATCCCGGCATCAGTTTATTCCTTCACTGGACGACCTGTACATAGGGGCGTCACTGGAGCATTTGTGTGTTGAAAGTCTACTTTAGTCATGTCGTTGCATTAACCAGAACATTTAAGATGAGCCATCTGCACTTCCTTCCGAGTAATCTCAAGAGCGGAAACCAGTTTATTATATATTTTTTATGTGGTGACCATTAGGGGTGGCCCATTTCTTATCAAAGTTCTGCAAGGCATGGAACCGCGTTATAGTTCAAATTCCGTAATGGTGTTTCTGGAAGATCCTGAAATTAGTTTCTTGTGGCCTTGTTTTTTTCCTTAAAAAGTGGGGGGGGGCCGCCGGGCGAGGGGCAAATTATTGGGACGTACCTGTACATTCTGTCCGCCCCGGTTCCTTCCGACGCCAATGGCAGTACGGTATTTCTCAATTCCTAAGTGACTGTTCATGCATGCTTGTATTTTAGCTCTATATTGTGATATACTTTTTCAAACATATGTGAAAACGATAAGAAAACGGTGAAAGAATATTAACCAAACATGGTTATTTCCCTAAAATAATGCAAACCTATTCTATTTTGTCCAGGCTGCAATAGCAGAGAAATATTAGGGAATTGTAAATGGATTTGATCACACGTAAGTCTTCAGGTAGCCTATGTGCGATTCTAGGTTATTTGCTTCCTTTTGGGTCTCTATGCAAATGCATCCGCCCCAGATGGCAGCAATATTTACGGCTGATCCTTCCGTCCTTCTATTCCTACCTGCAATTGTTTCTATATTTCATTTTCAATTTGGTGACAACAGATAGCTCTCTGTCGTCCTGTTTACCTCTCAAATAATCCTGCATAAGGCGCCCAATTTCTCTTCACAAGCGCGTGAGCTCCCCTCAATTTCACTTGATCATTATGGTTAACCAATGTTGATTTTCGTTAATTTAAGATATTATTTAAAACATGTTTGGCCCTGACTTGTGTTTACCCTGACATTTTCTTCCCTCCATTGATCAGAAAAGTCTCGTCACACAATTTTGCCTAACAATCTACGATCCCAACATAGTTCCACATTGGGCTTGTGTGAAACAAACATACCCCTACCCTTGTAATATAGCCATTTTCCCAGAAAACAAACAACCTGTGGAGAAGATATTCACAAGACGATTTTTATCATTTAGTAGACATGAATACTTGAATCTCAATTGGTTCACAGGCCAATAAGAATTTCCGATTTGCGTAGTAGGAATTTGCTAACCACGCATATATCCCGTATTACGTGATTATACAACACCACGTATTAGACCCCCTACTTTACATACATTAAAATCTATTATGTAATGATCTTGTGCATCTGTGAAGAGACGGCGTCTGCATCCCCTCTGCGAAGCACAATCCCATGGCCCTTTTTTCAACTCACTACTGTGTGTGATTGTGCAATGCAAAACATATTGATACAGTAAATTATTCCTATGTTCTTCATGTATAAATACATTTGGAAATTCCCCTGTGTTTTAGAGAAATGGTGGTTACTGCCAGGAAGTCTTTCAAAGAGGTGAGTTAAATGTTTCCTCAGTGCAGTTAGCTCGTTCACGTAGCGTTGCACGTCGTCAGTACCTACCTCCTACAACGCCACGTACGGGAGTGTATTGAAAAAGCTGTGGTGGGTGCGCAGCAGATCTGATGCGGAATAAGCAAATTCAGAATCAGTACAAAAACAGCACTTATTGAAAATCTTTACCTTTGATGTACTCCAAAATTATATTTAAAAAATACGCAGGTTGTTTCCTTGACTAATTTTCCATTCATGGTTAAAATCTGATGATTTTGAAACGGTGATTTCTTAACCGTTAAAAATCCCAATTTAAACATAGCAGTCGCCCCACTAGATCAGTGAGTCGCCCCTGGATTGTTCCCGGTTTATTTTCTTTAGAATAGGCACGCCACGAGCACGCTTATTTTCGCTGATTACCAATAAATTACGAACATACACCCGGAAGTGGGAGCCGACTGTGTCTAGCTTCAAATTTTCGGTCATTTTGTGCTTTTTAGGGTCAACATTTCACAGATTTAAGCATGAGCTGTGCACCGTTTGTATTTTTAAAATCGAGCTAGTAGGGATGCTAAGACATCAACGTTTTCATATATGCACAGATTTCGTGTCATAAAGGACTGTATAAGTATACCAAAATTCTTGACTTTGTAGCACAGTGGACCACGGTGTTTGAATGAACTGCCGCTCTGTCTTAGGGAGAGAAGATAGTAGGGGCTATCGTAGTGGAAAAAGCTAGAGAGCTGGTCTACAAAAATTATGTTGTTGTTGATTTGTACATTGTAGGCCTCCATGTGATACAGCACCCAACCATAGGTATTTTTCCGTATTGCGTGAACAAACAGGGGATAACCAATAGTATTATTTCTTACGTGAAGACAATGGGATCAACTACAAAAGAAGATTCAGAACAAGCAGCATACACTCAAGAACCTTGCACAGGTATGCTTATGGGAAAAATACCGCCCAATTTCTGAAAATCCAAACACAGAGCGTCGCAAAAAAATTGAACGCTCACCGCCTTTTTTGTATAGAACTGGTCTCTATCAGCAAAATGGCATGCCAAGTACGCACATGCAATTTGTAGATAGAGTTTCTCGATCAAGAACAAATTGATTAAATCTGACAATGTATGTGTTCTCCAATGCATAAGAATTCCAATACATGTTCCTCTGCTATTGCTAGCCATGCCAAAATAGGTTTGCATCATTTTTAGGGAAATAGTCATTGCTTGTTTATTTTTTTACTGTTTTCTTTCTCATTTTCACCATAAGTTGGAAAAAGTACATCTCATAAGCTCTAAAACAAGGATAAGAATTGGTGAAGTAAGCAAAAAGTGCCATTTCTGGAGGGTAACGTCCTTTCTGAGATATCCTGTATATTGAAATCAGGCCATATCCCTTTAACTGTGTAGCTACATATAACTTTACTAGCATGAATAGAAATTTCAGCCACAACATAATTTGTCTCCATACACTTTGAATCATTGAGACAAGCATCTTAAAACAGTAAAGAGCAGCATTCCTCATGACAAATGCCACTGACAAGCTAATTATAGTCCGTGTCTCTTCCTCTGTGCAGTGATGTCATATCATTTACGCCCGCGTCAAGAAATGCTATCTTTGTGCGCGAGCATAGAAACACCGTTCCTTGAAGTCAGCGTGAGCGATTTACTCTTGCGACCAACAAATCTCGTGCTGACGTCACTGCACACTAGCGTACAGAGGTCCAAGTATGAAATTAGTAACTATTTTATCAGAAACAACAGGAATTAATGAAAATCTCTATTGTGACACAAGGCAAGTATCTTCCTGGGTTTATCCATCAGTGAATCAGTGAATTTTATTTCCATTAAAAAAACACAAAATATACACAGCAAAATGCAAAATAACAAAAAAAGTAGTCTACCATTACACAAATGCGATCCGACCCAGAAATTCAAGAGTGACATTGGATTGTTCCTCAGACTATCGATAGTCAGGACTATTGGAGGCTGGTGCCCTCTAATAGTCAAGCTCTTAGGTTCTATGGACTACCCAAGATTCACAAAGTGGGTGTCCCCCTGTGCCCCTTTGTTTCAGCTATTGGCTCTTCGACCTACAAGATAGCCAAGGAGTTGACCTACATATTAACCTCTGACCGGAAAGACCAGACACAATGTGAAAGACTTGCGTGATTTCGCTCGTTCATATACGACGTATGAACACTCAAAGACTGGATGCCAGAAATCCTTTGATGTAGAATCGCCTATCACATCTGTCCTTGAAGGAATCCAATGACATTGCATGGGACCGTATCAAAGATGACGCGAGCACTGATTGACAGGAAAATCCTCCACAGCGCTGACGTGATGAAACGGATTTTGGAGTTTGTTGACTATGTCCCATACATTTACTTAATGTTTGAAGGTGACCTATATCCAAACTGATGGGCTAAAGATGGGTTCTCCTTTCCCCACCAGTGACTAACCAGTTTATGGAGCCTTTGAGAAAGAAGCCCTTCTGACTGTACCTAACCTCCGGCAGATGGAAACAATTATGTGATGACACTTTATGTGTTATAGATCGAGACCATATAACGTCTTCTTTGACCACCTCAATCCGGTCTCGCAACGGATGTCATCAAATCACTCCTGAGAGGACAACAGGACAGGATCGACATCCTTAGATGTTTTGGTAAAGGGAACTGACCTTAGTCTTGACACGACCAGTGGCGTAAATTCTTGTTGACATTGGGGAGGGGGAGGGTGATGGAGATCTGACCAATGAAAACAAGGCGGTCTCGAACCACAAGGTCCCCCGCTCGTAGCGGTAGGTAAAAGGGAAAAGTAACATCACTTAAAGATCACAGGGAAGATTGTGAGTAATAACGTGGAGGGCCCCAGAAGACCTTGAAAAATTCTGGGATCAATGTGGCTACAACCCACCAAAGTTCAGACCAATACAACACATTGTAGTTGTTTGACCTGAAATGGCCCCACATGACCTGAAATGACCTTCAGAATTTTCATCACTGAAATTTGACCACAACCATCAAGTTTCATGACCATACAACCATTTGCAGGTGAATTGACCTCAGATGACCAAGAAATGACCTGAAAAAAACTGGCATAAAATGTTGGCTGCCACCCACTAGGTTTCATGACTATACAAACCATTGCATAGTGATTTGACCTTGAATGACCCAGCATGACCTTGAAAGACCTCCAAACTTTTCGGCACTGATATTGACTGCACCCACCAAGTTTCATTCATCATCCTACCACATGTTAGGGATTTGACCTTGAATGACTCGCATGACATTGAAATGAACTTCAAACTTTTTGGATCCGAATGTTGAGCACACCCACCAAGTGTCATCATCCACACACAATGAACAAGGTTTTTAAAGCAATTTTTTGACCACAGTTGACATTTGACCCATGGCACATGACCCTATCTCCAAAACTCATCCGCCGCCTTAACTTAAGCGACATATATGGTGCAAAGATGGTTCACCCCTACTGCTTAGATTAAAGTATTATCTGTTTTACAGGTTTATAGCAATTTAACCCTATTACCACAGTCTTTGACCTCATTTTGTCGACCTTTTGACCCATGACACATGACCCACTTCGGATCCCACCCAGCGGCGTACTCGACGATTAATCTAGTTGCGAAGATGGACACCCACACTTGCAGATCCAGAGAGATCGCGTGGACACACACGCCACCCACCACACTACACCCCCCACACACCGGACGGAGAGCATTTCTATAGTCCCACTTCGCCAACATAAGTGGCGGGGGAGGCCAAAAAAAAATTTTTTTTTAGGCCATCATTCTGTCATAGTTTTTGTCTCACTATGCGCTGAGGGCAAAAAGAGTATCACCCTGTAACATTGGTGTCCAACCAAATCATGTTATGCGGGAGAAACCTAAAAAAAAATGATGGTAAAAAACACACAAGTGAATATTGGTGTACTTCAAGCGGACAGAGTATATTGGACTGAAAGGAAACTCAGGGAAGCTTTGTACCTCGAGTGTCTACCCCTCCAACTTCAATAGGGACAAAGGGGTAGACCTACTCAACGGATGCTTAATCTGGGGTAACCGTCCTTCTGAGATATCCTGTATATTGAAATCGGCCCTTACCTTTAACTGTTGTAGCTTACAAATAACTTTACTAGCAAGACTAGAAATTTCAGCCACAACAGAATTTGTCTCATTTTACCACTTGGAATCATGGAGACAAGACATCTTAAAAGAGTAAAGAGCAGCATTCTCATGACAAATGCCACTGACAAGCTAATTATAGTCCGTGTCTTTCCTCTGTGCAGTGAATGTATATCATTTACGCCCGCGTTCAAGACATGCTATCTTTGTGCGCGAGCATAAGAAAACACCGTTCCTTGAAGTCAGCGTGACGATTTACTCTGCGACAAACAAATTCTCGTGCTGACGTCACTGAACACACTAGTGTACAGAGCCAGTATGAAATTAGTTAACTATTAGAAACAACAGGAATTAATGAAAATCTCTAGTGTGACACAGGCAACAATCTCCTGGGTTTATCATAGTGAAGTTTTTTTTCCATTAAAAAAAAACACAAAATATTACACAGCAATGCAAAATAACAAAACCAGAGCATCAATGATGCAGTCGCCTATAATATGAGCCATTCAAAGACAACAAACAACATCCTTTAAAGTACCTTTAGAATTATTATTATATTAAACCTCTTGAATATTCCATCATACGGACTTCAGTAATAATTATATTCCATGACTGATGAATAATTGTTTTCACAAGTTTTAAGTTACTAAAATTCTCTCTATAAGGCCAACAGGTTATTGTTTTTTAGCTAGTCTTTTTCCAAGCTATCTTAAAGGTTGACTTCTTTTTGTTCGTACCGGTAAGTTATGTAAAACATGCTATTGAAAGTCATAATTCACAGAACGCAACACTTCAACACATTGGGCTTTCTGTGAATCCACAGTAGTCTATCCCTTGACTTTACCTAAAGGAGTTGGGATTTTTACATCACCTGACCCGCTAGCCTAAAGTATAGCATGGTGCCTAATATACTTGCAAATTCGATCATACTCTGGAAGAAATTAGTCATTTTGGATTTTCTTCAGTTTTTACAAGGACAGAAATTATAATGCAGTGGCCTTGGCCTCTGGGGCCACACCATCATAGAAACATTTGTAATAACATCAAACCCATCATCAAAATCAACTGAAATTTTGGAATTAATTTTTCTCGGGATATCTAATGAACCATCAAACCAAACTGAGGTGGGTGTTAGAGCACCAACCTGCACCTTTTAATTGATTTGAAGTGGCCATGCATTATCTGAAATGTAACTTACTGGCACTTGTTTCTATTTAAGGTCACTTTAAAAGTTTCAGAGACCCAAAGGGCGTTCCCATTTTTTAAAGCCGGGTGTTTTAACATCTTTATACTTGCACACCAGGTAGTATTAATTCACCCTGAAATGAAACAGCCAAAAATTTATTTTTGATGTGTTGATAATACAAATGCGCCCTTTAATCATTGCAATAGAAATGGTTACTTCAGTCATACGTAATTTAAGTTTATGATGTGAACTCCACAAAAAATATACCACATTAATATGGGCTTAGTATTTTTTTAAATTATTTCACTTGACAATTACTTCAAGTGACATAGGGTATTCAAGGCAATCTATGTAAACTTTACACCATTACAGTGTATTAATGTACTGTTTAACTTACCTGAAACCACAAAATATGGCAAATTTAAATGGCAATGACTTTAAATCAATATTGGTTGTTATGGAAAACACTTGTTGATTTGCTTTTTCAACTTTTTCAAGGAACAGACAAAGTTTTGTGGTATAATATTTAAAGTCGTGAGATTCCATCGGAAGAAATGACGCCATGGGTGGACCTGTATACAGGGAGTTTGTCAATCGTGTGTGAATCATTTTTACACACACTTTCATGGAGAGTAATAAGAACTTATCATTCTCTTATTTGTTCCCTTACCGTACTTAACCCCGGGGGAGGGGGGGGTGGTCCCACTATGGTTTGGATTTAGGTTAGGGGGAGTGCCTCTACAATACTCTGGAAGTAGGACCCGGCCCATAGCTATACCATTTTTGCCAAAAAAGGGACCGATAGGTATACAGAGATGCAAATTTTAGGCCAAATTTAACCCACAAATTTGCCATGTTCACTCAAAATTTTGACCATTTTAAGCAAATTTGGGACAATTTTGGCTTCAGATGAGGAAATGCGGTTTTCCACCAAATTTCAGAAAATTTTGAAAAAAAAACGCCATTGCTATACCAAATTGCTGAAAAAAGGGGGTCATTGATTATACCAGAAGGCCTGCCTGAAAATGGACCGAGGTCTTGTGGCACGCCCTGTATGGTCTTTGTGTTGAAACCCCCCCCCCACTTAACTGTAGTTCACTTTCAAAACTTATTGTCATATGTAGAAACTACATTATAAAATTTGTTAAGTAATCATCTTTGCAAATGGTGATATATCCACGAACTAAATTATTTCTGAAGTCCATGGTCCAACATCTGTGTTGGCAATTTACTTGACCATGGACAATCTCCTGTGTTTTGTCAAACTTCAAACATAAGACTTGTGGTGTTGATAATAGAGAGTACTGTAAAATGATCAACTTAATACAAATTACTAAATATATCAATAACTAACTTGACTAATATACAAACCTGATTTCTAACCAGCGACACTTCCATAAATTAGGCTAATTTTTTACCCCACTTATAATAACAGACTAGGTTTTAACACTTTCATCCCAGAAAATATTAAAAAAGCAAAACAATTTAACATTCAGAAGATGTGGACAAGCCTACAAGGTTAGATGGAATCATGCACAAGTTCCCAAGAAATAAACAGTGGTTGCAGGTTTTACATATGCTTCATAGTAGCAGAGGGTGTTTTGAAAAAACTGATCCCATAATACATGGATGTGCCTATATGTCTGTACTAAACACTATGTCGTAATTAGGGACAGTGTAAAGAAGTTTAAGGAGAAAAACCTTTCATTATGAAATTTTAAAGGAATAGTGTTTTGTGTGCAGGAAAGGGTTGTGGAAAAGAAAAGGTCGAGTTTTATGTATAAAAATGGATTTTGTGGGATCACATGCCGGGATCATGCATGGGATTATGATTGTGAAATGTACCAAAATGATGCATTGTGGGATGCTCTTAAATATGCTCTATTAGGTAGTGTGTGTTCTTAAGGCCACTGATGATGATCGATGTTGATGATGAGAATTTGGGGTGTTTCAAGTTAACACAGTGGCAAGGTTAAAGTTCAAGCATTATTATTATGAGTGCGTTTTGAACGTGGTGTTGAACATTGCCATTGGTGAATGAGACTTGAATAACTTAGCACTATATTTCAGGAAGCAACTGGGAATGAGTGCAAAGTACAAATAAGGTAAAGGCACATGGAACTTTAGACACTGGCAGAGATATGGTGGTAAAACAATAACAAAACTACCCTTCGGGCAATACATAACTAATCTACCTAGATAAGCATGGACACCCCATTTACTTGCTAAGTGGTTATTAAGACTAAGGCGCAAATGCACGCCTCTCTAGGCCAGACATTGAAAATGCATTGGACGTTAGCTTCACACAGCTGCATCTACATTGTAGGACAAACAGACAATTCACATAATCTTTGCTACCAAAACAATCCTGCCCCAAAACACAACAAGGACGAACAAAATGCCCCAAAACGCAACACCTGCTCGAATTTTCAAAATCACAACATACTTTTCAAAGAAATGTCATTACTTGCATTTACCTGCGAGTCTTAGTTTCAAACGAATTGGACAAGACATGAGAGACTAGTTTATGCGAGAGACATGGGGTTTCCACTCGAAGTTGACTTACGTGATGACAATAGCCTAGATATTATAGGCTAAAAAAAGTAGTCTACCATTACACAAATGAGATCCGACCCAGAAATTCAAGAGTGACATTGGATTGTTCCTAGACATCGATAGTCAGGACTATTGGAGGCTGGTGCCCTCTATAGTAAAGCTCTAGTTCTAGGGACTACCCAAGATTCACAAAGTGGGTGTCCCCCTGTGGGCCCCCCCCCCAAATTGTGTCAGCTATTGGCTTCTGCGACTCAAGAGCAAGGAGTTGACATACAAACTTAACCTCTGACCGGAAAGAACAGACACCATAATGAAAGACTTGCGTGATTTCGCTACGTTCATATCTATTGTAAACCCTCAAGACTCGGATGCCAGAAATCCTTTGATGTAGAATCGCTATTCACATCTGTTCCTCTGAAGGAAGGCCAATGGACATTAACATGGCACAGGATCAAAGAAGATGACGCGACACGGATTACAGGACATCCCTCCAATCGCTGACGTGAAACGATTTTGGGTTTGGTCTTGCTATCACACAGACATTGACTCATGTTTGGAAGGTGACCATACTCACAAAACTGATGGGACTAAAGTGGGTTCTCCCTTTCCCCACCAGTGACTAACCAGTTTATGGAGTGCCTTGAGCAAGACGCCCTTGAATGTACCTAATCCTCCGCGCATATGGAAACATATGTGGATGACACTTTGATGTGTTATAGCTCGAGCATTATACGTATTCTTGACCACCTCAACAGTCTTCGCAAGGATTTCATCAAATTCACTCCTGAAGAGACTAACAGACAGATCGCATTCCTCGATGTTGTGGTAGAGGAAACCTGGGACATTAGTCTTGACACGACACCGTGGCGTAAATTTTTTTTGACATTGGGGGGGGGGGGGGGGCGGGGGATGGAGTTGATGGGATCCTGACCTAATGAATAAAACAAGGCGGTTCTCGAACCACAAGGTCCCGCTCGTCGCCGGTATAGTTAAAAGGAGGAAAAGGAATATAACTTAAAGATCACAGGGAGGTTGTGATAATACCTTGGATGGCCCCAGATGACTGGAAAAATTTATGGTTACTCAATTGTTGGCTACACCCACCCAAGTTCCATGCCATAAACCAATTTGTAGTTGTTTGACCTTGAATGGCCCAACATGACTGAAAACTGACCTTCAGAATTTTCAGCACTGAATTTTGACCCACACCCATCAAGTTTCATGACCTACCAACATTTGCGTGAATTTGACCTTAGATGACCAGAAATGCACCTTGAAAAAAAATGGCATAAAAATGTTGACTGCACCCACCAGGTTTCATGACTATACAACCATTTGCATAGTGATGTGACCTTGGATGACCCCCCACATGACTTGAAATGACCTCCAAATTTTCGGGCACTGAATATTGCCGCACCCACCACGTTCATCATCATACCAACATGGTTAGGGATTTGACTTGGAGGACCTCGCATGACCTTGAAATGAATCAAAATTTTCGGAATAAGAAGCGGGGAGAAAAAACAATAAAACGTTTCTTGCTATCGAGCTATCTCCGTGGTCGCGCGACACCCTGAACGCTTCGACTACTCTCTTATCCTCCCTGCTAAGATCCACAAAAATGCGGTCTACAGTGTCGCTTCGATCCAACTCCCTCGCTCTCTGCCTATGCAATGCGGCGGGTCCCTACCCTTTAGCCACCTACGTTGCGCTCCATCCTCTTGGTCATGCGCCCGCACGCATCTGTTCAGCCCAGAGGCGCTCTATTCGGACTGCCTACCTCGAGAGCTTCAGACCTCTCACGGTACAGCCCCTCTTTCCCCTCGCTCCCCCGAATCTCTCTCCCTCTGCGGGGGGGTTGTGTCTTGTAATTCTTCTTCACGTTTTTCCTTTATTTCCATGTGCAACACCTAGACCAGCTAAGAAAACGATTTCGGCGGGGATAACACAATACTCGCCGCTCCTACTCTCGGCTGAATACTCTAGGTGTGGAAATAGTACCCACTTGTGTTGACAGACTATTGTCTGTAAATCCACATATGAGACTCAAATCCCACGATTTAAGCACCAACATGTCTGGTTCCAGTTTCTCTCATTCCTCTCTTTCCCAAAACCTAGGTCCTCTTCTGTCCCAACCCATTAAGAACCCACGTCTTGAGAAAGCACACGATCTCACCAGTCAAACCAGGAAAAGGGACGGATTATATCCACCATTGAGAGGGCGGTTTGGGCCGCGTTGATGTAATCAAAAACATTGTGGAAGTGGTGAAAATGCAACGAATCTAATCGCGTGAATTGTCGGTATACAGCCGCAAGCAGACCGGAGGATTTCGGACAATCCAAAATCCGACTGAGTAACTGGCCTATCTTTGTCCCTATGCGCCGTCACTTTGCATGTGGGCCTCCCCCTGCTGCGCGGAATCAATCGCTTTCATATCCTTTTCTTTCCCCCCCATTTCTTTTCTCTCAGTGTCGCTCTTCCTAACTTTATTTCACACGTGTTGGTTTTCCTTCTCGCACCAATCCGCGACCCTGACGGAAGTTGCCCTTGCTCCCGCCCGCGGAATGAGGTTTTTATATCTTCTATCGCGGAACCGAAGCCGGATACCATCACGGGTCACGATCTTTCTTAACAAGTCCTTAGTGAGGAGACCTACGAAAATTGGATATGCGTGGATTTCTCTTAGCCTCTTAAGAGGCTCAGGGAAAGTTCCCTTCAGTTTGCCCGCGTGCTCACCACCCAAATCCACCCTCGCCCGCCCCCTACACTTCGAGCGCCCGACATCTAGATGCTTTCCATTGCCTCCCTTTCCATTCTGCTCTATCAGGCCCCACACCCGTCTATTAGTATCTTAAAACACGGGACGGTTGCTTACTCTGCCAGTAGTATTATCGCTAAGATTACCGATACAACCCATTTCAAGCAGATTGTTTTTTTTCGTCTTCACTCCGACCTGCCGCCCTCCTCCCCTACGCCACCCCTTTAGCCTCACTTTCCCCAGCCTGACGAGGCTTTCGACCTATGACTCGTACGCATAGCTGGTTGCTTCCCCTTTTTTCATATTCTTCTTTGCACTCTTTTTCTCAGCTCTTTCTTCTTACCAGATCGCTTGCAACATCGAAGACCGCGAGCTGAATTCGACTGATCCGAAACGGATATCGAAGGCTGCGCCAAAACATCATAACAAAAGTCCTCCTCACCGGGCACAAGTACGACCGCGGACCAAAACAGAGGAACCGAGCAGTCTACGTGACCCGGCCACCGGATCATCGCCGTCTAATTAATTTCCTTCCCACCTACTCTAAAACCGATAAACATAAAACAAACCAATATCTACCTCGCTTAGCCGACTCAAGTCATGGATCCGCCCCGCCGCTCCTTCTGATTTCCCTCCAGATAATCCCCCTCCTCTCTTTGGCCTAGGTTAGTCGCTCACTTTTTCTCTACGCTGCACTCTCTCGCCCGTCACCGGATACGCCCAACCCCCTCTGATAGATATGTGTGTCTCATTGAGATAGACCCCCCACTGCCAACTCTTTGTCATTAACGTCACCTTCCCACAGCTACACCCTGACAGAACCAATAGGTGAGAAAGGAAAAAAAGGAGAAAATAAGCCAAGGGGTTGTGAGAGGTTTTCAATCACCTCGCGAGAAGCGAGGGGTTTGGCGGGGGACCAATTAAGGCATCAGTTATCTGTTCATGTTTTTGTCACTATGGTGAGGGCAAAAAAAAAAGAGATCACCTGTAACGTTGGTCACAAAAAATTCATTGTATGCGGTGTTGAAACCTAAAAAAATGATGGTTTCAAAACAGACCAAAACAAAACAATAAATTAAAAAAACTTCAATTTAATTTTAAAAGAAGATGTTTACTAAAACAAAGTAATTTAAGTCCAACTAACATCCAAAATTCCCGAAACAAAAAAAAGAAATGATAATTTACACCAATCCACGTCTGAACACAATGACTTTGCGCGAGGCGCGTAAAATGTTGCCATTTAGAAGCTTAAATCAATAATTGTAAAAAACAAAAAAACACGCGTTTTTAACCTAATTTTAAAAAATTTTACCATTTTTAAACTATTAAGGTAAAATATGAGGTTATGTTTGGTCAAAAACACGTTGAACGGGCCTAAAATTGGGGGGGGGGGGATGATCGATTGCCCATCCCCCCCTCATCAAAATATGCGGGATATATCCCCCCCATCGACCCGGGATTACCCTATGGAACGACATGACTGTCTAGCGCAAGAAGACCCACACCGACCCAATACTTGAATTTGACTCTCCCATCCAGTGTCAGCCAAACGCTCTGTGCCTCACTCAAATGTTCAAAGAGCTGACAATGTTCTGTTGATTCACTATGGAGAGGAATGTGCCAAAGGCTCACATCCAACAAGCTTTGAAGGCCAAAACAATTACCATGCAAAGTTGTCAATGACTTCACCTCGCCGACACGCCGATATACGGTCTCTACCAATGATCATACTCCCTACACTACAGTATTTGCCTTGCGTATCAGGTACTTCGTGAAGCTATTTGCAAAGTTCTTCACAGGAGAGAATCTAAGGGTGTATTTTAAGACTACTAACCTTCTACAGACAACAACAAGTACACCCTAAAGACCTGTTCCCAAAGAACTCCAACCTGGAGTTATCTACTCTATTCCTTGTGGATCATGTGACAAGTGTACATTGGTGAAACCAGCAGATCATGAAAAAGAGAACCGACCTTTTTTTTTTTATTTTTATTGTAATTTCACCAGAAGCGACTAAGATCTCAGACATGGCAAAACACAAAAATTGCCTATTGTGAAGCATGTGTGGAACGACCACATAACATATGAATGGGACGGACAAGACTACAATTCTGGTCTGGAACACTACACTTGGTTCGTCTGAAGTATGAAGTAGCGACGCGACGCGGTAACCAGTGCCGCCTTAAGTTGCAGCGCACTTGTACAGTCCATGTGACGCGTTGAATTGAAAGCGGTTCAAGGATGTTACGCCCAGCGTATCGCTACTTCGTACTGCGAGCTGGACAGAGTTATTTATAAGTGGACGAAAGGAAACTTCATGTAAGCTTTGTACATAGGGTTTACCCATCAAACTTCAAAGGGACAAAGGGGTAGGACTACTCAAAGGATGCTTAATTACTGGGGGTATCCTTTGATCATCTCTTATTGTTCTCTCCCCCTTTGTTTACGGGTGCTGACAATGTAGTTATGGGTCATTGCAGGAAGTGGGTACACAAAGTGTGACATGGGTGTCAAAATTTGAAACAATATTGATTGAATTTTATATATCATTTTCAAGTATATGATATGTGGAAATTTCCAATATGGTAAACAATTTTGGTGGGATCTGCCACTTTGAATGCTTGCATCACAGTTGTGATGGAGTGTGAGACAAGGTTTCACGGGTAAAAGGGCACCAAATTCATTTCTTTAAGTCGGCCACCACAACAATGGACCAATGGATATGGTTTAATTGCATAGCAGGCTTAATAGGTATGTGAATGCATACATTGCTGGAGGAAGGGAAATTTAGAACCAAGACGGGTAGACACTTTTTAAAAAGAAATCAAAATGTATTTTATGTTCATTGGTGCAGTTTTAGACAATTTGGTTAGTAATAGTTTTTATAAGGAAATCATTGTTTATTCAGCAGGAATCTCATCTCACATGAAAAAAATAGGCTTCTGTTTATACTATGTCACTTTTTGTCAAGTTATGCCCATAAAATAAGGGTGGACTGACAGTAGTATTAGCTACCTTCAATGGGCAATATGTTACCTTAGTTCACGGTAAATGGACACCAAATCTGTCGTGTCCGTACATGTGAAACCACACATATAAGCTCAGGTAACTTATTTATAACAATAAAAGTTACCATTGTTAGACAATTATATTAAATAGCAATTTTCTGACATGGCAATGTCTAAATGTTATTTTTTTTGGAACAAGTTATTTAAAGGTGTGTTAATGATATAATGGGGTTCACGCGTAACAAGTTTAAATGGATACAAAGCACAAATTTCACAAAATTGGTGACATTTGGAAATGTTTGTATGTATTATGTTTTGTTAAATGAAACAACTTGATCATTTCAGACAAGCCAGGGGATTATTTCTTGCGCGCCAGGAAGTTTTTTAATACTCCAAAACCCGCGCCTGTGGACGGTTTGTTATAGAACTAGAGTGCAAAGATCAATTGTTGCTAGATAAAACACATGAATATTATAAAAACAGGATTCAAAAAATATAAACAAATCCAAACCTGCTGAGTGGTTATTTAGACACATAAAGTAATGACAACTGACAATAAATCACAAAATTTTAAAAAGTAACCCCACCCGATGTAGATCCAAACGATACTATTGACGTAGCTAATAGTAGAATAATCAATTTCAGCTCAATTGGAAAAGATATCCAAAATTTTAGGCCTGAATATTGACCGCACCACCACGTTTTCATCATCATACCACATGTTTAGGGATTTGACCTTGAATGACCTCGCATGACTGAAATGACCTTCAAAATTTTTCGCACCGAATGCGATGAGCACACCCACCAAGTTTCATCATCCTACCACAATTGACAAGGTTTTAAAGCATTTTAAAGCAATTTTTTGACCACATTTGACCTCTTGACCCATGGGCACAGGCCCCATCTTCGAACTCATCCGCCGCCTACTAAGCGACATATATGGTGCTGCAAAGATGGTCACCCTACTTGCTTAGATTAAAAGATATCGTGTTGACAAGGTTATAGCAATTTTAACATATTTTTACCACATTTTGACTCATTTGACCTTTGACCCAGGAACACATGGACCCACTTCGTATCCAACCCAGAGCGTACTCGAGATACATCTATGTTGCGAAGATGGACACCCACATGCGTAGTTCCAAAGCTATCGCGTGGGACACACACGCACACACCACCACGGACGGGGCATTTCTACAGTCCCCCTTCGCCAACAAAGTTGGCGGGGACCAATTAAGGCATCATTTATCGTTTCATGTTTTTGTCTCACTATGCGCTGAGGGCAAAAAAAAGAGTATCACCCTGTAACATTTGGTGTCCACAACAATATTGTCTGCGTGATGAAACCTAAAAAAATGATGTTTGGTACAAACCACCAAGTGACATATTGGTGTACTTACAATTAATTTAAGAATAGACTTACTAAAACAAAGTATTTAAGTCAATAAATCAAAAAATTCCAGAAACAAAAAGATCTGATATTTTACACCCAATCACTCTGTAACACAAAAATTAATTTGCGCGAGGCGCGCTAAAAAATGTTGCCATATTTAGAAGCTAAAAATGTAAATGAATCGTAACAGAAACAAAAAGGCGCAAAGCGCGGGGAAAGAAATTACCATTTTTAAACTATAAGTTAAAATATGAGGTTATTTTTGGTCAAAAACACGTGACCGGGCATAACATTGGGGGGGGGGGGGGGTATGATCGTTATTGACCATCCCCCTCATCAAAAATTGCGGGGATATATCACCCCCATCCCCCGGGATTTACGCCTATGGATACGACTGGTCTATCGCAGAAGACCCACAACCGACCAATACTTGATTTTGACTCTCATCATCCAGTGTCCAGCCAACGCTCTGTGCCTCAATCAATGTTTTTCAAAAGAGCTGACAATGTTTTCTGTTGATCACTATGGAGAAGGAAATGTGAAAAGGCTCCACATCCAACAGCTTTGAAGCAAACAATTACCCTGCAAAGTTTTGTCATGCTTCACCTCGCGACACGCCTATATCACTGTCCCTACCAATGATCATACTCCTAACCGCTACAGTTATTTTGCCTTGCGTATCAGGTACTTCTGAAAGCTATTTGCAAAGTTCTACAAGGAAAGAATCTACGGGCTGTATTTTAAGACTACTAACCTTCTACGACAACACTCGTAGCAACCTAAAGACCTGTTCCCAAAGAACTCCAACCTGGAGTTTTCTACTCTATTCCTTGTGACATGTGACAAAGGTGTTACATTGGTGAAAACCACATTCATTGAAAGAGAACCGACTAACACCAGAAAGCGACTCCGATCGCAAACACCAAAATTGCCTAGTGGTCGAGCATGTGTTGTACCGCCCAACATACCATATTGACTGGGACAGACACAATTCCTTGACAGGACACTACACTTTGTCTCGTCTGAAGTATATGAAGTTACGACGCGCGCGTCTACCCGTGCCCGCCTTTCAGTTGCAGCGGCACTTGTCCCCGTACCCATGTGCGCGTTGAAAGTCGGTTCAATGAAAACGCCCGCGTCGCTACTTCGTACTTCGAGATGGACATATAATAATTGGACTTAAAGGAAACTCATGTAAGCTTTGTACATCGAGTCTACCCCTCCACTTCAATAGGACAAAGGGGGTAGACTACTCCCAAGGATGCTTTAATGACTGTGTATCCTTTGATCATCTCTTATTGTTCTCTCCCCCTTTGTTTTACTTGGTGTACAATGTTATTTTTATGGGTCATTCCTGAAGTTGGGTTACACAAAGTGTGACATGGGTCAAAATTTGAAACATGTTTGATTGAATTTATATATATCATTTTCAAGTACTATGATATGTGGAATTTCCAAAATAGTAAACAATTTTTGTGGATTCTTGCCACTTTTAAGCGCAAATCAAAAGTTTTGTGTCTGGATTGTAGACACGGTTTCACGTGTACATTGACCCCCAACTTCATTCTTTAAGTCTGCACCACAGACATGCCAATTGATATGGTTCACTTGCAATAGCCTGCTCTACATGGTATTGGTTGAATGCATACATTGCTGGAGGAAATTTAGAACCAAGACGTAGCACTTGTTAAAAGAAAAATCAAATGTATTTTATGTCATTTTTGTGCTTTATACCATTTGGTAGTATAGTTTTTTAATAATGAAATCATTGTTTATTAGCAGGAATTTCATCTCACACGAAAAAGATAGGCCCTCTGTTTATACAATGTCACTTCTTTTGTCAAGTTAATGCCATAAAATAAGGGTGAACATTAGTATAGATACCTTCAATGGGCACTATGTTACCATTTCACGGGTAACTGGACACCAAATCTTCGTGTCCAGTTACATGTGTGAAACACACAGATAAGCTCATAACTATTTAATAACCATAAAAAGTTACCTTTTGTTCAGACAATTATATTAAATATCAAATTTTACTGACATGGCAATGTCTAATGTTATTTTTTTTGGAAACAAAGTACTTAAAGTGTGTTAATGTAAATGGGTTCATTCACGCGTAACAAGTTTTAATGGATACCAAAGCACAATATTCACAAAATTGGTGACATGTTGGACAATGTTTTTGATATGTATTCCTGTTTGTTAAATTGAAACCACTTATCATTTCAGACAACCATGGATTTTATTCGTCGACGCCAGGAAGTTTTTAATTACGCCAACCCCGCGCTGTGGAGGTTTTATAGAATAGAGTGCAAAGATCACTTGTTGTAGTAACATTAATATTATAAAAACATGGGGATTCCAAATATAAACAATCAAACCCGGCTGGGTGGTATAGACACATAAAAGTCATACAACTGACAATAAATCGCAAACATTAATAAAAACCCCACCCGATGTAGATCCAAACGATACTATTGACGTAGCTATAGTATTATTATACTATTCAGCTCCTTGGGAAAGATATCCGGCCATTGGATATTTCAGACCTCCCCCGTATCTTCCTTCTTTTTCATCATTACCTGAAATTATCCATGGGATGTTAACTTGAGACTTCCAAGATTGGTAGAAAAGAAGGAAGGTGGTCCTGACGGTTTTTAACCAGCAAAGCTCATTCGCGAATTCACGTATGAGCTTGTGGAACAACTTTGTCACATTGTGAAGCCTTCATTTAGGGAAGACGGTTCATGTCCGTGGAAGGTGCTATTGTGTGGCCTTTACCTACAAACCCAACCCCCAACATTGGGATAAACTTAGACCAGTATCCCTTATACGGATCATTTTGCCGACAAAGTTGCCGAATCTTTATTACAGACTGGTTGATGGGTGACATTGAGGGGCAAATTAACGATTGTCAATTTGGTCACCGGAAAGAGCGATCTAATACAAAATTTTTGGTTTTAAGCTTCTTAACAATATCACTTAAACAGCCGATCAATCCCAATAGCTTTCTAGAATTATTATACTGAATTCACTAAGGCCTTTTGATCGTTGTGACCATACATTGCAATCCCTAAAATTGTTGAGAATGGGTGCACGCTTCTTTAATTTGGGTTTGTGATTTTCTGTCCAATAGACTACAATGTGTTAGGTTCAAAATGTTTTATCTGAGTGAGCCCAACTAAAAGGGGGTGTTCCACAAGGCACCCTCAACGGTTGTGTTATATATTCTAGCTATTGTTAACGATGCTGCCGTTGTTGAAGACAATGGTAAACTCGCTCTAATATGTTGCGACCTACTAACATTTGTAGAAAACTCTTATGTTAATAAAGAGAGTGCTGTTCAAATGATTTTTGAACCAATTTGATAAATGAATCTAAAAAACCCTGCAATGTATGTATATGGATATCACTTTTGGAGGAATCCACCTGTACGCCCCATTACGCTTATGTGGCAGATCTTATGTACGGACGTTGTAAAAAGATCCTAGGCATAAAAATTGCTAAAGATCTGAAATGGTTATACCCACATTTGTGATTATCTAAGAGTTGTATGGTGATTTATGATGAGTACACTAAAAAAATCGGGCTTAATATTGCAGAATTGATGAAAATTATATTGGTTTGTTCGGCCACTACTAGAATATGCCGTTCCTGTCTGGCATCCTGGGTGACTGAAAAGCAAACATTGATTTGGAACGCATAAAAAGAGGGCATGTAAGATGCAATAGTTTCACAAATTATACTTCCTATCAAGACGCCCTGAGACATGCAATATTCAGGAATTACGTGAACGCTGTGATCAGATTTGCCTTGAATGTGCCAAAAAATGGCAATCTGATCAGATTTCATTCACCTGGCTGCCAACTTTCAGATCCCAAAAATTACGCAATTCTAATAAACCACGTTCCTAATCACGTACCAAAAAGATACACACATCGTGCACTACCCTATATGGTAAAGTTATGGAATGATACTTTTTAATTACTTTACTCTTTTTAACCATACTGTTGAATCAGTTTTTGACCTGACCTACAATGCAATTGTGCAATATTGTAGTTTTGGTGTGTTTTTTAATGTTTAAATTATTGTTTAAATTCACCAGAAAAATTGTTTTAATTGATTATGTTAGGTTATGTTATACTCATTTTTATGTGAATATTGTATATTATTATTCAGCTTTATGGCTGCGATGGCAATAGTTTAATAACCATGAATCAATCAGCATCAATCCATCATACCTGGTTTTCTGAATGACAAAAAATATCACCTTCCCCATAAGAAAATCATATGCTATTTGCCACTAAAATACAGGTTTCCACGTGTAACGGTTCCAACTGGACACCCAGGGCTGAAATGCATATGTTCCCGGGAAAGCTATTCCATACCCATAAATTCACAATCAATTTTTAATATATTGCTTTGTCTGAAAATATTCTGTAATAAAATTAAAATGTTAAATTTTCCCGGGAAGGAGCTTCTAGATTCGTCCCCACTTTTTCCCACCCTGTGGACACCAAAATTTCATGACTAATTTCCTTAATTTAAAGCCAAATCAAAACCTCTTCAATGCACATAATCCACCATGAATTGAATTTAAAAAAAAAAAGAACCCCCCCCAGTTTGGTTGCAGCAATGAGGTTATACACATGTAAGAATTTAACATACTCCAAAGTTTCACTTAGTAACATTTTTTGTGGACACCAAAAGTAATTTGGTGTTACCAGTGATTGGGTGTAAAAATATCATCTTTTTGTTTCGTCTTCTTTCTGGGGGGAATTTGATGTAGTGGACTAAATTTCTGAATTCACATTTAGTTGGTTAATCATTTTAAAGCTTGCAAAGAGCTCTACTGTTTCAAACAACTGCCAAAGAGAAAATACTGGTTAAATCAGGCTGACTCCATGATGAAAAGCTGCAACAATTGATAGTGTGCCCAAGTTCATGGAATCACCCATAGGTGCAATATCATGACTGTTTAGTTTTGCTCTGATAGAGGGCAATGCCGCTAGAGTGTCGAAACTCCCTCCAATTTGGATGCCTCTAGGTAAAGATTATTTTCTGCTCATTACACTTAATATCGTCCACATAACTGTAATTGTACAATATATTTATGCACTTAATTAAATCCTATATATGTTCACATAGTCAAGGGACTTCTACCATGATCAATTGGAAGAATTTTGTCATTGTGCCACCACCTTCGCATAAACATGTATACCATGCTGAAAACAAGACATCAATTTGTGTACTGCAAAGTCCCATGTAGGAGGCACTTACCGTTTCCATACTGCATCCCAGGGGGTAGTAGACTTTCAGCCATTCATTTGTCCCACATATTTATTTTTTTAATCCATTGCACATGTCGAAAAATAGCGTAAAACTTTTGGAAAACGTGTGTACTTCAGTGGTAGATTTGTCCGTTGATCAAACATGTGCTATTATTATTATTTGGGACATGACGTTGAAGCCCAGAAAAGAGTCATTTTGCCGTTACCGGTCCGTAACGCCGTAGTGTATTAATAATAACGCACAACACTGTATCGCGTGGTGGGTGTAGGTTGGAATGAGATTACAATTCAGGATGCCTGAATGGTTTGTGGCATTTCCGATGTCAGTCCCCGAACTTACCTAGTGGCTACAGCTGTCAACGCACATGGTATCGCCACCATTTTTGTAAACACGACATGTGAAATGCTGACACAGGATTAAACCATTCGCCGATTTCTTCTTTGGTGTAAGGGATCATTCATAAACGATGAGGAACTTTGTACAAGCGGTATTAATCCCTGTGATATGGGTAAGTGGAGCAATTTCTGTAAACTTCGTTAATTTTTAATTACCAAGTTGTTGCGAATGTCCTTTAATACAAATCATCGACAGTGATTGCAAAAAAAGGCATTAGGAAATAAACTATACATTCTACAATTTGCTTTAACATGTTGAGTAATGGCATTTAGTATTGCCGATGTCGTCACTTTGTGGAACTATACAATTAGATATGGAAGGATTTCCCCGAAGTTTGTATCTCAGAATTACTAATTATGAATTTATGCATTCTATATGATAAAAGACCTTCTTAGGTAAGGTGTGCCTGTTTTACGAGCTTTTATTAGGTCCGAATATTTGAGAAACTTTTTCTTCGGAGCTATTCATTTACACTGCTGCAGATTATTGTATACGGAAATGATTCTACCGTGATGCGAGTATGCCCAAATGAAAAGGTGCATCACGGTAGAAGGTCCTTTTACTTACAATATCTAGTTGATAGTCATAAGTTGAGAAACAAGTATATGGGAAAGGAGGAAAAGTCACAAAATGCACTGGTATTTGAGTGCTCGTTACATGCACAAGAGTCACCAGAGAGTTTGCAGTGGGCAGCGCTCTCTGCAGTCAATGCCGTTTCAGATGTTTGAATTGCGCGCCCCCACCGCCCTGATGTCGCATGTATATGATGTAAATTAGGGTGACTGACCTCCAATACCTAAAGGTTCCGCGTGACTTACCGCAAATACCAATAGCCTCGCCACACAATGGCGGCCTTCCCCTGGCGATGGTGAATCCCGGGGTTCATGCAGGTAAACTTTTAAAATTTCAATATTTCCAGGTACATGTATATCGCAGGATTTTCATCGGGCTCCGTATTATTGGTAATGTTTTTCGTCTTAACCATTGTAAACATTGTAAAGATTCAGACGGCAAAGGTGGAAAAATCATTCGGACAATCGGGTTGACCTCTGAGCCGAAATACTGAACTCAGTGAAATTATGGAACTTAGGAAATAAGCAACACGAATGAATCGCATCGCGCAGGAGTATTGACCCAGCGCAGGCGTATTGAACCCGGCCGATGCATCATGGAGAGGAAACCGATCAGTTCCGAAGTTTGTCGAACCTTTTACGTCACAGTCGGACCAAGCGCTCAATCGGGCGATCACCCGATGAGCGACCTACGGCGAATGGGCGATATTCACCATAAAAACATACTCACCATTTTGTTAAAAACTTCGGATTAAGTGAACATATGTGACATGCTCCCACAAAACCGCTGCAAAGTCGCCAGAGTACTTTAGAAGAAAGAGATCAATAACTTGTGAAAAATCAAATAAAACAAAAGAATTTCAAGGCATATGATTTTGATGTAAAAAGGAAGTTAATGTTTACATGTTATACATCATTTCAAGCTTGTTTTCTCAGCCTTTTCAAATTGCACAACATATCCAAACTGAGACATTTTCCGACTTATCAGGTTTCGTAGGGGAAGGTACATAATTATATCACTTTAATCGTCAGTATGATTTTGGGCCATTTTCGGGATGTCAATCAAGTGACCAAGTCTATGTGACTATCATGACAAAACAAATAATCTAGAAAACGTGGAAACAGTATTTTGGTACGATTTTGTCCAAATCCAAACCTAATCAAGAATAATGTTTCCACTTTCGCTAGATTGGTTGTTTTGTAATGTGGGCAAATAAAGTTGGGTAACGTGTGTGTGACACCTGAAGGAATGGCCCTTTTGTAAAAATCCAAGTTCAAAGTGTAAAATCGTACTCAAAAGCCGCTGGATTACTTTCCAGTAGAATTTTGTAGGTGCATCGCCATATTTGCCTGTTACTGCACATGTGCAGAGCCGGTTGCAGAGCCCGGCGCGAGCTTTTCGGCATACTGCCCATGGCAGAAGAAGAGTACCGCTTCACATTACAGATAATAACACGCCGATTGTAAACTGTCAATTCTTATGGAAAAGTTATTGCTTTTTAAACGTTGTATCCTGATGATGAGGTTAAAGTTGACACAAACAAGTCTATGCAAACGATTCATCACTCATTTTCTGGACTTTTATTTCAAGATGGTGAATGGGGAATTTCTTAGTACAGGACCCTTACGTCGTTTTTGCATTGGTGGTCGGACGAAGTAAAGGCCAATAATGCATTGAAAAGCCGAGCAATCAAGCACTGTATAAATTATAGACTCATGGACTTGTAGACGCACAGTGCATGCGTCGGAAGTCAATTACATAAGAAAAATAACCCTAATGGCCGCAGTATTTAAATTATCATGCACCTACTTGTACTTGTTAGTTACTCCTGCAATTCTGTTTCTTCAATGAAAATAAATATTTTGTCAGACTATTTTGGAAGATATTCTTTCGGATTCTGCGACCATTTTGACTTATGTAATGTTGTTATACTAGAACTGAGGGTGATTCGTAAATGTGAAAATGGCAAAAGATTGATAAGACTCGTCGACATGCCCGAAATTTCAGTATGACTCCGTTGGACTAAGGGGATTTCCCTGAAGTCGATGAAACAGTTTATTTTTCTTGCAATGATGCTATCTCAAAATTTGATTTTCTTCTCTAAAAAATCCCAACTTTTACCTCATGTAGGCTGTAGCAGAAAAAGTCCCCAATGAAATTTTGGTTGACCCGCTAGATTTTTAGATATTTGTATCTAGTTATTGGCAAAATACTTTTTTGTGAAGATCAGTTGCCTTGTGATCTCACTGAATTTATCAAAAATAGCAACCGCGCCTTATTTGGCGATGGTACAATCGCCCAATTGAGCGACATCGGCAGATTCGGCGACATCGCCCGATTGAGCGCTTGTACACCCGACTGCGTCACAATGGGCGCGGTACATTTGTATTGTCATTGTCGGGGATCATTAGCGGCTATTAATTAGCATTTTTCGATCTCTGTACACAGGTTTATGTAATGTACATGTGCAGGTCACTGCAGTTTGGAATCTTTTTTGCGTTGGGACTTATCAACTTAAGTTATATCAAGCTAGCAATTGCAATTTTGCAAGACCCAGGTCATTTAAACTGTATTTAATTCTGTACTGTTAGTAGGGTTTTCTAATAATCTACTTTCTAATATTCTAAAACTCAAAAATTTACAGGGGATGTTATTTGACACGTTGTGGCCTTAATAGCCGGGAGCGGACTGACGTCAACATCGCGCGTGAATGAATGAAAACAAAGGGGGAAGCCCAGGAATCCCCAAATCGCGTTGAATTGAAAAACAAACTGCGCAATTTGCGTCTTTAAGTTCACAGCACATCGTATGGGACCACTATGCGTGCAGCGCGCATCGAATTACGCACGTGTGCCATGCCGTTGACAAGCAGATTTTGTTGAAAAATCACGGATGGCCGCTCCCGGCTATAGCACGTAACTAGAGGTCCAGTTAGTTCGCAATGCAACCCTAAATATAGAAGCAAATCAGACGCATTCTTAATGGGATGACGTTTTTCGTTATGGACCGCTCTATTTAGTTTGCAGAGAAAAGTGTACTTAAAAACGAGTAGCAGCAGATTTACTGAATTCATAATACAATCGGGTTTAAAATTCTCACCCAAGTTGTTGCTGATGTGAGGGTCCTTATAATACAAATACATCGACAGTGATTTGCAAAAAAGGATTAGAACAAACAAAATATTACAATCTACATTTGCTTTCACATGTTGAGTAATGGCGCTAGTATAGATGCCCGCTGTCGTCACGGTTGTGGAAAACTAACAATTATATATGGAAGGATTTCATTTTGCATTTGTATCTCGGTTAATAATGCTGAATTTTAGCATCTATTATGATTAAAGACTTCTCAGGTAAGTGTGTGCCTGTTTTACGACCGAGGATAATATGAAACAATTTTGAGTCGCTCCGAATATTGCGAAACCTTTTTGCTTCGGAGCCGATTCATTTACACTGCTACAGGATTATTGTATACGGCAGTGGTTTATACCGTGATGCGAGTGCGCCCAAATAAAAGCGTTCATCACGGTTTTAGAAGTTCTAGAAGTTTCCTTTGACTCGGTCCGTCCAATGTTACCAATTTAAACGTCGCCATATGTATGTAGCTACATGTAGAGACCTAAACGAGTTACGATTCTTATCTAGTACAACAGAGTCATACTGACATTTCGGGCATGTCAGACGAGCATTATCAATCTTTTGCATTTCACATTACGAATCACCTACTTTTTAGTATAAAACAAACATACATAAGTCAAATCGTGTAGCACGAATCACGACAAAGAATATCTCCAAAATTCTGCAAAATATTTATTTTCATCGAAGAAGAAACAGATTGCAGGAGATAAAAAAAGTACAAGTAGTGCATGCTAAATACTGTGACCATTAGGGTTATTTTAGTGTACTGACTTTCCGACGCAGCACTGATCGATAAGTCCATGAAGCTATACACTTATACGGCGTGAGTAGC
>JAMKCH010005663.1:0-58785 GCA_023653785.1 Ophioderma brevispina
GATGGGTTCAATTCACCCCCACTTGCAAAACCATCATCTTATGCAAAATCGAAACATATCCCAGTGAAAGGTCTCTTAAGACAATACCAAATCAGTAATAAAAATAAATTTTTAGAATTTGATAGCTGTAAATTAAAATTAGGGACAAATCATTATTTTTGGAAAACACTAACGCAAGACGGTAAATGAATGAGCTTTGTGTTCACAATCCACACCATAGCACTTTGAAAACTACAATTTTACTGTTGTATCATTCTCACTCTAAAGACCTTATATAACGAATAGTTTTAACATAAACCGTGCTATTTTAGACAATCCAGTAATTGTATACGGTGTTGTTGCAAATTAGATCATTTTCCGGTTTGGCAAGGTCGGAGATGAAAATTGGGTTTGGTTTTCGGCACCTAACACAGGGGTAATAATTTTTAATGTTAATAAATGTATGTGTGTACATTACTAAGCCCCCATAATTGGCTATCCTACTTAGATTTTTAAAAATCATCTCACAATCCGTTGTGCCCAAGGGGGGGGCTCCATGGGACTCCACTAATAAACTCATTACGGTAAGACTGGTTTTTTAATATTTTTGGTATCGAAAAGAAGCGCATTTAAAGTAACAATACACAAACTTTCCACGCACGAAAACACATTCATATCCATAAAATCGCGCCAGCTCGAAAACAAATTTTGGGTACATATGGACCCCCCTGGTAGCTTAATTATTAATTTTTAGAAGCAGTTTCATTGGCCCTTCTAGGCCGAAGATAGAATTGTGTTGAGCTACTATAGACAACAGTATTACGCTCGGTTTACAGGTCATTAACGTCATTACGTCATTAAAGCCTGCTTTTGCTAATCAACAAGAAACTCCATGACTGTCCAATTAAACATCATGTCCCGGTTTCGATTCCCTGATAAACCCCTCTGTTATAAGCTTCAGAGAAGCCACCGAAGCGTAGGGTTAAAGCGTTGGTCACATTCACAACATCAATACACTTTGACTCCTAAAGGCGTCGAGTAATATCCAGAACATAAAATGTACAGGATGTCATGTCGCCAACCCCGAGTTCGAAAAACAAGGAACAGGAAAAATGCGCAGAAGTTATTGGCTACTTCTCCGTTCAAGTGCTACTTTTGCTATTTTGTATCGTGGGAAAGAGAGTAAAAGTCATTTCTTTCTCTTATATACTTAGTATCAATTTGAACCGGATTCAAAGTTCTAAGGAAATCAGACGTTTAACCATGCAATAAAGAAGCACGATTAAATTTTAAACCCTCCCAAAATGCTTATTTCATGTCACAATTGAAAATTTTAGTCCGTAGCCACTTCTTGTTCAATGATTGGAGCTGGAATCCTCTATACACTCTTTAGGGTCGTACTATAGACCGATACTATATATGTGCATTTAGAGAGGGGAACACAAATGACATCCACGCCCATCCACGGCACATTTGTCCCTCTTTCAACATGTTAAACTACGTTTATCTTGCCATTTAATGATATCTTAAAACCAACGAGTCTGTTTTCCTTTCCTATCAATTTTGTCGATTGATCCCCTTGAATATAATGGAAACTAGATATTTTTAACTATCACTTTAGAAGTATCACCAGTGTTTGTTTTTTATGAAGGTTCCAAACAGCAATTTACAGCATCTGTTAAATCATTTCGCGAGCCGGTTGGTGGCAGGAGATATGGTCCTCCGGCGCACGTCCAGTGAACAATAGTGAACAATAGGGCAATCGATTCAGTTGACTCATCCCTTAACGCAACATTAGTTTCACGAATTAGTTTCACGCTTTAATCTGTTGTCATCTATGGAGCCCGGACTATTACACCTGCCGCAGAACTCATGATTATTCAATCACAACCGTGCAATCAAACTACGTCGTGCTGTAACTCCCCAATAAGACAAATACCGACATATCACAATGACCACCATCCCATAAAATCCCATTGACTTTAAGAATCTTAACACAGCATAATATATAGTACACCTTAAATAAAGGAATAGACGACACAATACCAACCACACCTCTGCGTTTGAACCTACGCACTATCAAGAGCTTTTCGCAGTAATTGATCTGACTCAAGAACAAAAAGATAAAAGAGACGATACAATTATCCCATTCCCTTGATACCTTTTGATTCACCTCATTTCATTATTAAAACTAGCTTTCATTCAGGATTATATTATATCTGCCAGAACACAGGCGCAACAATGGACAATACCCTCCCGAGCTTTACGACGTTTTATGCCAACATCACACAAGCTAAAATGAATATCACTCTGTCCTGTCGTCTCTCTGTCTCTGCTCTGTACTCTCTCTCGCTCTCCCTCTCTGAACTGTGTAACAACTCGTCCCACACGCAAAACAACTGGTTTACCAAAATATTTTTCAAACTATTCTAACCCAACATTGACTTTTGCATATAGCAAGGGTTGCATTAAAAATAATGTATTTTTTTAAAAGATTTAACCAGTTGATTAATGTATAACTAACCGTTTGCTAAATATTTCACCAACCAGTTGGTTGTTTACCTGGTAACAAAAAACAGGTAATATTGGCAATTTGTGGATTTTTAAAGGTAACATTCAATCTGGTTGTACGCATCTGTTAGTTAATTAGTTTTGTTTTGAACTCCGAGCATTTTGCGGTAGCATCAATCTCTCTTATCCTGATAGATTTGTAGCCTTTCTCGGGGAAAACCAATCGAGTGTTTCTTTGCTGATTTGCACATAATTCTTTCAACTAGAAACAAATATTATTTGCCCCTTGTAATCCAAGTCTTTCCATTTAAGACCAGCTTATACTCATGACATACTTACTAATCTCCCACATTGTCCTTAGATTGTGGTTTCAACTTGACGTAATTGAAACCAGAGATTTGTTTGGACGAGATGAGCTTTTATTTGATCCCAAAATTGTATGTCAATATACCCCTCACTCGTTTTCAGATTCCTGCCAGCCGATTGGTGTTTTTTTTTCGCACTGCGGTATTTTTTAGACCCCACACTTGCTCTCTGATACAATGAAGTTTTCGTATCGCGCTCGCCGACAATGCCAAGCATTCTCTTTTCTCCTTTGCTATACTTGAATATTATGCATATATTTTGTTTTGCAGAATTTAATTTTTAAATTCTGTCCAATCTGCAACCTTTATTTTTTCAACTTACAACTTAGAACCTTTCTTTTACCCTTGATAGAACTCTTCTCAAAATAATTCAGTTCCATATATTTCACTGTGCTATAATAAAACATAGAAAAATAAATACCAACTGATCAATGTTTCTATGCAAGAACACAAAAGGTTTATGCAGAAGCCAAGATGTTCTTCTAACATAATGAGGACTTTGTTTCTGTGCAGAACCATTGTTTAATTGGAGACCTTCTATAGTCCGTTCTGCTAGAATTATGGTGGTTCTGGCCCTCAAAACTTTAAATCGCTTCTTTTATAGTAGGCATTTTTCCGTACTAAAATGTGTTTTAAAGTTAGTCATAACCTTTTCCGTTCAATTTGGAAGCATTTAAAACATTGTTTCTATACAAATAATCCGTGCACTTTCTCACACACACAAAGGTTCACAATACAGTATAAACATATTATCTTTACCAATCTAATATCTAACTTTCAAAATGCAGGTATACATGTTCATAGTGTATAAGTGCAATCCTTTATGTATCTTGTATTTACCACTGTAGGCGCAAAGACCAAATGGAACTAAGTATGCGTTTATTTATGCTTTTTGTGTTTTTTAATCTTCGTTCGTGTAACTAAATAAGTTAAATGAAATGGAAATGAACCAAGAACATCGATTTAATGTTGTCTGACCTTCGCTTGACTAGAGTGGGGGAACTTCCGGGGAAGTCCATAAGAAGTTGTAGTACTCGAACATCGAGCCATATCAAATAAGAAATAATCTAAAGATTTTGACAATTGAAGCGGGGCTCATTTTAACATTCAACGGGGTGCTATTATTTAGGGAGAGGATTCAAGCGATTGGATTTAGAAGGGATATTAAAACTGAATGTATTAGGGGAAAAAAAACGTAAGTTGTACACGTTGTAGAAATATTATTCAAAAAGACTAATCTCTGATACTAAGCTTCACACGTCACACACAAAAACACCACACACAACCACACTTGCAACCTCATTTGGGTTACAGACAACCTTGAATGTCAATTTGATACGCCCATACCAATAGCCTATAGATGGCAAAGAATCGTTCACGCGACAAATCTGTTAAATATACCAAAAAACAGCCGTAAACGTAGTGAATTGGATAATAAAATGTTCATTCATAGACCGTTCTTTTTTCTCAAAATCAGAACTCAATGTTTTACTTTGGTAGTTCAGCGAAACTAAAGTTCGAATGTAAAGAATATCCCCACTTTGATTTAGATCACAAGAATTGACGCTATTTTATGGGTGAATTATTTAACTTAATGATTATTTTTTGTACTCATCATTAAATTAACGTCAATAGTACAGTTTCCAACATTGCTAACTTTTATTACCTTATTATATTACTTTATCAACCTGTTTTTGTTAGAGAAATGAGAGAAAAAACCTACCTTCCAATCCCTAAAAACACAAAAGTACCCTATACATTAAAGATCATGTGCCATGGTATCCATTAAAGGGAAGTATTCCTCGTCAATTTTTATTTCCACTATTTCCTTAATTTTGACTAATGTTAAAAAATCAACAAAATTGGGGTTTGTTTTTTTGAACCAACATTACTCTTTGCGTGTACCCTTTATTATTCAAGAACCATTCCATTGTCCGTAACCCGGCAATAGTGTCAAGAATCAAACAGTCACTGTCCCTTACATCGTTCCCTATAAGGTTGGCTGGGATTCCCGGATCCCCACACTAACCACCACTTGAACCACAAACCAATCAGAAAATCTTCGAACCACGAATTTGAATTATTTTGTGGCTTGAATTATATCAGGAAAGAAAGGGGAGAGGGGGCACATCTATTAAAAGTTGGATATGATGCGTGACTTACAAAATGCACCCTAAACAAATATTTCCACAGACTAAAAACATACCCACCCTGAACAAGTATTTTTGTCTGTTGTTTTGGCTACTCTAATACCAGAAAAGTAAGCCATGCATGGCTGCCACTAATTTCCCTATTATCTGCTTGATTGCTTACTCTGGTTTTACAGTATTTTTGATGATGTCGATCTCTGCTTAATGTGAGTATTAGAGACCCTAAACACGTACATCATAATTTCAGGGTTAAAAAAACATACCCCTTTTTCCGTATTTTGCTGTTTTTGACACCCAAATCAATATACGCACGTACATCGCCTATTGGGAAAAAAGACTCTCTTTACGCGTTTTTTTTGGTTCACGGATCATATTAGAGCAGGAGCAGAATATCATAGGGTCCTTATTTAGGGAGTTCGTTCATGTCCGACTACATCTGAGGTTTGACACCTTCTCTACATCATTGCAAGGTAGTTAGTGGTCTAAAATTATGGTATCACTTTTTCAATAGGGGCCAATTTAAGGCTACACAGGGGTCAAACTTTAAACTACTCCAAACATGTTGAAACATCTTTCATTTCATATTGTCCGTCTAGTCATAAGGATTCCAAAAATGTACAGTTTGTACCACTTACAACTATTGGTTTTGGAGTTATAGTGTAAAAATGACTAAAACGGTAAAAAGGTCAAACTCAATTTGTACAGAAGGTCAACATTTTAAGTTGCTCTGATTATATTTTAAATACTTGCAAATGATTGCCTGAAGAAAGAGGACTCATAAAGAGTATAGTTTTGGTTATGTTAAATGTTTACCTACTGAGATAAAGATCAAAGAAGGTAAATACAATTGGATTATGTTGCCCACGACCTATTTTGTCACATAACATGATAACTCTGCATTGCAGATGCTACAAATCAATATACGCACGTACATCGCCTATTGGGAAAAAAGACTCTCTTTACACGTTTTTTTTTTTTGTTCACGGATCATATTAGAGCAGGAGCAGAATATCATAGGGTCCTTATTTAGGGAGTTCGTTCATGTCCGACTACATCTGAGGTTTGACACCTTTAGTAGTTAGTATGGATCCTCTACATCATTGCAAGGTAGCTAGTGGTCTAAAATTATGGTATCACTTTTTCAATAGGGGCCAATTTAAGGTTACACAGGGGTCAAACTTTAAAACTACTCCAAACATGTTGAAACATCTTTCATATTGTCCGTCTAGTCATAAGGATTCCAAAAATGTATAGTTTGTACCACTTACAACTATTGGTTTTGGAGTTATAGTGTAAAAATGACTAAAACGGTAAAAAGGTCAAACTCAATTTGTACAGAAGGTCAACTTTTTAAGTTGCTCTGATTATATTTTAAATACTTGCAAATGATTGCCTGAACTCATAAAGAGTATAGTTTTGGTTATGTTAAATGTTTACCTACTGAGATAAAGGTCAAAGAAGGTCAATACCAATTGGATTATGTTGCCCACGACCTATTTTGTCACATAACATGATAACTCTGCATTGCAGATGCTACAAATTAGTCCTTATTTTGACACATTAAGCTAGATGAACAATTTGTTTCATTTTTTACCAAAATTGGAGCACTTCTGATTTTGACCCCTGTACAAATGGAAATTGACCCTTTTCGCACTTTTAGCCATTTTTACCCAATAACTCTAAAACCAATGGTCATAGATGGTACAAGCTATACATTTTTGGAATCCTCATGACAAGACGGACAACATGGAATACATTTCAACATGATTGGAGTAATTTAAAAGTGTGACCCCTGTGTAAACTTAAATTGGCCCCTATTGAAAAAGTGACACCACAATTTGACACCACTAACTACCTTGCATTGATAAAGAGGGTACATACTAACTACCAAAGGTGTCAAAGCTGAGATGTAGTGGGACATGAACGATGATGTTTGACCCAAGTCCTTGCTCCGCTCTATATCCACCTTTGAATACAAGTGGCACCCATTAAAAACACTTTGGCCTATTTTTAAGACTCATAATATTATAAAAATAAAATATAAGTAAATATAAATGAATATAAATAAATAAAAATAAATAACAAATAAAAATAAGTAAATGAATTAAAATAAAAAATAGATAACAAATAAATGAATAAAAATAAATTGGTGAATAAATAAATAATAACTAACTACATAAACAAAAATAAGTAAATGAATAAAAATAAATAAGAAAAATGAAATAAAAAATAAAAACAAATAAAAAAATTAAATAAATAAAAAATCAAAATAAAACTCGGCTCGTGATACAACTCGGCTCATGTGCGTGTTACAAACTCGCCGCGTGTTGGTGTTGCAAACTCGCCGCGGTTATGTCAAACTCGCCGCGGTTTTTTTTTTTTTTTTTTTTTAGAGTCCCCCAAAATACAGAGTCCGGGTCGCACTAAGTAAAATTTATTTTTTAGTTATCAGAAGCTCTGTGTCCTAGGACACACAGTTTCTGAATCTTGATTAAAGGTTTCGGAGACTGGGCGTCCTACGGACGCCCAGTCTCCGAAACCTAGAGTCCTAGGACGTTCTGATATGTAGGACTCTTAAATTCCTCACACCGGTCACATATTTTTGTTTTAAAACCTTATAATAAAACCCGAATATCAAATTTCCACAGACGCCTACTAAAGTCTGTTGAAGAGACTCTTATTTGAACAATGACACTCATAACAATAGCTCAGCGGGATGTTGTCGGCTGCTGTGCTTTGCAACCTTCCCAGTTTCATCTCAAAAACCACTAACCTAATACAATAGTCCATTCAATTTTTTTTTTTTTTTTTTTTTCGGTTGTGTCAAACTCGACGCGGTTGTGTCAAACTCGACGCGGTTGTGTCAAAATCGACGCGCTTGTGTCAAACTCGACGCGGTTATGTCAAACTCGCCGCGGTTGTGTCAAACTCGCCGCGGTTATTTGAAACTCGACGCGGTTGTGTCAAACTCGCCGCGGTTATTTCAAACTCGACCGGTTTGTGCAAACTCGACCGCTTGTGTCAAACTCGAAGCGGTTTGTGTCAACTTCGACGCGGCTGTGGCAAACTCGACGCGGTTGTGCAAAATGACGCGCTGTGTCAAACTCGACGCGGTTGTGTCAACTCGACGCGGTTGTGCCAACTCGAACCTTTATGTCGCGTTTCTTGCGTTCCATGAGTTTATGGTTTCTTTGCAACACAGCAGCCAGCAAGGGTCCCCCGTGTGCATGGATACACCAACACAGGTCATGCACTGCTTCCATTTCAAAACACGGACATTTACCCTCGCATTTCACAAGAAAAAAAACGATGACCTTAGAATTAATTTTGTGTCTAAAAAATGGTTCGACTTTATACCCGCCGAAACCGGTGGGAACAAAAACTTCTAACCGGTCACATCTTTTTGTTTTAAACTGATAATAAAACCCGCATATCAAATTTCCACGCCGCCTACTAAAAGTCTGTTGAAGAGACTCTTATTTGAAACCATGACACTCATAACAATAGCTCAGGGCGGGGGGGAAAATGGTGGTCGGCTGCTGTGCTTTGCAACCTTCCCAGTTTCATCTCAAAAACACACTAAACTAATACAATAGTCCATTCATCTATGAAAAAAATACTATAGGGTGGGGACCCACTGGTCAAAAAGTCGCTTAGAAAAAGTTGGGACCTGGCTCAGAAAGATATACGAAATTTGGGACCTCAGATTCGGTTAGTATATATCTTTGGATCCCCAAAATTGCATGTTTGAAAATTATCTTTTCTGTCCCGGCTCGTGATGTGTTGTGTGCTCTAACACGAGGGTATAAAAAATGCTAAAATGAAAAAGTAGCTAAAACGGTATTAGGATAGGGGTATCAGTCTAATAGATTTATTCGGAGTTATTATGTATATCCATAGCGATTAAGACGTTTGCCGTATAAGAATAATGATAATTACAGTCTATCTTGGCGAAAAAATGCAAAATAAAATTTAAAAAAAAAATAGGCCGGAAGAAATCAGGACAAATATCGAAATGATCTCTACCAAAGAGGGTTTGGCTTATCTTCACAAAATTTGCTGAATTATCGAGATTTATTGCTTTAAGTCGTCGGCGAAGGATTTTTCTTTTAATATTATGTCTTGTAGTGGTTGTTTATTTATCTATAAGCAATAAGTCCCAAGAATTACGTTTTAATAGACTATTTTACATGTTACACACAGTAGGAGGGGGTCTAATTAAAATCCTAATTAATATTAAAGGTATTTGAAGATTTTTATATTGTTTTCCTATCTATGCCGGGCTTATTCAGATTGCAATGTTCGTAATAACTTGAGATACAGTAGCAGCGGGATGGAGGATATGGAGAAATATAACCACGGTTCAAGGAAATTTGTCCCCCACCCCCCCCCCGAAGAAATAGCAACTCGCGAAATGGCTAGCGTGCAAATTGTCAAAATATTGTTATAAATAGCATGTAATGCGCCACACCGGTCCAAATCTTCTAGTAATGTACTAAGCAGATCTGCATATTTATTTGGTGGAGCGTGGGGTTTTTTTTAAAACACAAATTACTCTCTGAAATGAAAAAGATTGAGGGGAGGAAAAGTCCAAATTATTTTAAGATTGAGAAATCAGTCATAAACAACGAAAAGGTCAAACCAATGCTGTTCCCATGGAATTTTCAATCAAATTTTATACTTTTCCCTCAACTCAATTTTTTAGATTGATTTTATATTTAAACAATATTTGGTTTTAAGAGAGTATGAGTTTTGCCATACAAATGTACTTTTAGTAACAAGTTAGCAACATGGAAGAAAGAATGTCGTATCAATGAGCAACAATAGGCGATAGTTAACCGTTTCATAAAGAAATGGGTTTTTTTGTAACCTTTGCGTAAGGAATGCTTCGTTGCCCCAGAAATGGTTCAACCCAAAATCACGGGGCACATGTTTAACATGTGATATTTTCCCCCGTAGTGAATTTGAGGTTTTGGCGGTAATTGATCAGAATTCGAAACATCTTGTCTATATTTTCTCTAAAATTTGATGATGCTAAGAAGAAGTCATTCAAGGAATCATAGATTTTTTGGGAATTTGTTCCAAAAATGACCTTGGAATGTGCATGGTAGTGATATGTGGCATGCATGGTGAGCATTGGCAGGCCTTAGCTTTGAAATTCCTATATGGTTAGCATTATTTTGTTTATAAACTTTATGAATTCAAGCAAGGTGAAAAGTGTTTCTTTGAGTACTAGAGACAGAAGTTCTCTTTGTATAACGTTAGCGGTTTGCTTAAACTGTAGATAAAACTTGTAGGATCTATGCACAACGTCGCCAACATTACATCTATTGTATTATTATTCATATGAGAAAATCGCGATTGAAAAACCCAATTCATGCCTATACGATGTGAAAGTGAGCATAAACGACAACAAAAATTGGATTTACTATGGTAAGAATATATTATTGAATTTAATATTCAAAAAGAAACTGAAAAATTACTCCGCAAATATGGCCTCTTAATAAGTACAAAAGTATGTCTGAAGTTTTGTGAAAATCAACAAAATAATGCGTATCTGTAAATACGACACAGATTACATCATTTTTCAATACATGTAAATGGATGTCTATGTGAAAAGCTGTCGTTGTGGTGGTTTTACAGAACATGCTGAATTAATCATGGCCAAATGTTACCAACACCTTAAAGTATGTGATGCGGGCGACGTTGTGTATAAATGCTTTAGTTATCGATGGCAAACAGCAATGCTTGGTGGGCATTTAATATTTTGGAGTTTGAGGTATCATAGACGTCCTGCAAAAAAATATCTTGATATATGTAGTACGAGGAGAGATGGACAATTGGTGAGAAGAAAAAAATCTTAAAAATTTGGAAATTGCTGCCTCTAGATTGAGTTTGCCTGTCCTATAAGCAGCATGCCTAAAATCTTTGTTTCATGTAGGTTGTGTTCAATTATAAAATTCTATTTCTGGTTGGTTTGGGTCTAAAAGGTACGTGCTCATCAGTTTGAACATATGTTTGCAGAGTGGAAACAGAAAAGGACATTGCTTGAATACATTTTTATTGCATGGCACTCGTCTGGTACCCCATATAACTACAGCAATAGTGGTTTGAATCCTTAAAGGTAATTCCACCGATCAAAACATATATGACTTTTTTTGGTTCACAGGAAATGCATGACCAACATACCCAAATGTTATTTTGATCCGAGATAACATTGTAACTGGAGCAGTTACTTTTTTTTCGTTACAAGAGCCAATAGATTACTAATCTAATAATTTTTAAATTTACATATTAATTGATTATTAAAGCTGTATTGGAAAAGTCCAGGCCATGTTTGCAGGTTGAAATAAGAAAAAAATACAAACTTTTAACATAAAAATATCTCAGGTTGGGATGGTGTGTGTGAGTGGCAGGGCGCGAGGATGAATCGCCGTAGTATCCGTTTAAAGAAGAAATATCTCATAAATATTTAAGGCCTGCGCATTTTAACATCTATTCACAGTAAGTACGGACAATTTTCAAACCTCTATTTAAAAAGTCGACTATATGATTTCTATCTGATTGCTAGACAGATTTTTAAAGTGGCGGTGGTAATGACCCTCAGGCGCATAAACTAGGGATGGCACCAGCTAAATATGTTGATTTAGTGGAGCCAGCTCACTGATTGATTGGGGTTGAGAAGGTCTATATCTAAAAAAAACGGTGGACGAAGGGTTAAGCCTAGGGATCATTGAGAATGTGATCTGTGAGTCTGTGAAGATAGAGAGCCACAATTGGTAGGCTGGAGATGGTCGCAGCCCCCATCGGTGCATATTGCTATTGAAACGGCCGAATCCTGTGCGAATCCTGTTAAGGTGACCCGTTCCTTGCGTGGAGATTACTACCAGGAGTTCGCATAGGTGTGAGAGTTAAATTGGTTCGGGTCTTGGGGCTATCTAGCCAGGCAGTGTTCCATGTCTGAAGATGTTGAATGGGGAGCTGGAGAGATTAGCAGAAAGGTCGACGAGAGCGCCGGTTCTGTCTGCCGAGCTGTGTGATTCTTTGACAGTCTTATGCAGTACAGGTTTCTTGTTGTCCAACAGAGCATTGTTCACCCGTGTATGTGCGTGTGGTGATCTCTCCGAAGCACTGCAGGTGCAAGGTCTGAAGCCACTGATAGAAACTCAGATGGAGTGGAACGAAGGCAGCCAGCAATGGCTTCTCATGGTCACGTGAAAATGTTGTCAACTGTTTTGTATGAGAGCATTCACCATACTGGGCGCATATCAGCAGCGCTGTAAACTAGAGCCAGGGCGGTGGTTTCGTTAGAGTGATGGACTAGCACCCCATGAAGTCCAGTAAGGCGACACAGGCGGTTTGTTATTCCTCGAAGATACTTTGCCGCATACAGACTCGACGATGCGCCGATAAGTACAGCTGCCGAGAAAGCTTCACTCCCAAGATAAGTGGATGTAGGTTGTATGGAAAAGGCGTACTCCATTTTTGGGAAAGGTGATTGTGGAGCTGCGACGAAGCCTCTTGGTGTTCAGATGAAAGGCAGAGGTAAGCGGTAGGGTCTTAGCTTCACTCAGTTGAGTCTCCAAGGTCCTGAGATATGCTGCAAGTATGGACATATCAGCAGGAAAGTTATACTTACTAATTCAGTCAGCTTATGTCCGATGTGAAGATAGAGGGCAAAGATCGTTCGGAGTTATAGCCATATTGGCTAGAGGGTGGTTGAGGTAGGCTAAGTTCGCTGATATACAAGTTAAACAGCATGGGAGCCAATACTGATGCCTTGTGGGACTCCGTCCTCAGACGCCGCAGTCGACTGCTGTGCCCCTCCACTGGTCTTAAGAAAAAAGATACGAATTTTGAAGGTATGTTACATATGAATTGTACAAAATGACGATCCGGGATGGTCCTGCGAAGTTTGGGTGTCAAGCCCCTCCTGGTGCCCACTCGGTGTCATATGCTGCAGTAAGGTCCAACAAGGTCCGCCTTGCTCCGATGCTTTTCAACAGCTCTCCTCAATATAATAAATTTGTGAGTTTTACATCTCAGGAGACAGTCTCCGACCACAGCGAAATTTCTGCTTGTTAGTCAGGCAGATGGGATCGACGACGGGCTCCAGCGGGTCCAGGATCAGCCTCTCAAGGAGTTTGAAGGAGACACCAGTAGTGATATTGGGCGTCCCGTAGTTCTTGGGGTGTAAACAGGTATTGTTTGGTTTGGTGATGGCGTGATGGTAGCCTCCCTCCTCCAGATGGTGGGTAAGGACTGGTTGGTAAGGCAACATGTATCCATCAAGACATTGTAGGCCACAGTGCATCAGGAACTCCGATGGTATATTATCAGGCCTCTGGGCTTTCCATCTTAGTTGGCTGATAGCAGAGAGGTAAGCTATCTATGAGAAGGGTTGTGAAAGGGACACCGCCACGCCAGCGGACTCGACGAAGTTTGGTGGTATCTTTTTTTTAACAGAGCGATCCTTATCAATAGCCTTGAAACGAACCATTTGCTAGGAGTTGCTCAGCAATGGGTTGGCCAGACAAAGAGTAGGACAGTTTCGATGGTTTGGAAACTGTGCCGGGTGCAGCAGTTTGAGGCAGTTTATGGTATTTAAGGAATCCTGACTAGAATGAGTGTTTAGCGTCTCCTTCCACGTTCACGACGTTTCCTATCCAAGCAGTTTGTCAGATGATGAACCTTAGATGGCGCTTCTTTCACGGTTCAGAATTCAAGCATTCATTGTAAAGTGCATCAAATTCCTCATCCCAGTATAGGATATACCAGTGACGACGACATCCACGTTCAATGTCTTCTTGCTATCTTAATAAGAGTTTAATAGTGGCTGTGTAGGAATTGTCCAGAGTAGAGGAAGGTAGCGTGTCGGACGATTGGGCATTCTGAATCCACCAGATGGAATAATATGTTAAATATGGGTCAAGCAACTATTACCAGGATCGTAGCCAGTGATTTTTTAGAGGAGATATTCACATTGAGGGCTGAATTTTTTAGGGGGCAACTTTTAGAACAATGCGCGTTGCAGATTTTTTAGGCGAACCGTTCGAAACCCTTTCATGGGTCAGGGAGTCATTTTAAGTCATTTTTTCATCATTTGGGGGTAAGTTTTAATTTTGCCTTTTTATTTCGGGGGTGGACGCTACTTGCCCACCCCCTGACTGCTATAAGTGCCACAGACAGGAACCTTTCATGCACATTTGGCAGCCTAATGAATAAAATATTTTACGGGTGTTCGTGTAAATGCCGAAAATGCGTGTACGCAATGCACTAACCTTAAAATTGAAAAACTCCAAAAGACTCCCTAGCAAGTGAGCGGGAACTTTAAGAGGGGCATTATTTACGCCAGGGGGAATGGAGGGATTTGAGCTTAAGGGTATCTACAAAGGAAAATTGTAAGCAGAGGTGCGAGTATGAAAGTTCTTATCAACATTTTAATCATGTGGGCGTTTGTAACTTTTTTTAATTTAATCATTTTCCAGGTAATATTTCATCAGTTTGTAAGCCTAATTTTTTAAATGAAGATGGCAAGGGGGGGGAACGCGAAAATATTTCGACGAAAAACATGTAGGAACCTCCCCCATTCCTCCCCCTGGACGTAAATAATGACCGCCGCATCCCATTAAAAATATACAACATGGGGCCTAAAACGCAAACTCTAGAATTGTATAAAAAAAATAACAATATTTTTTGTTTTTTTTAATTGCTTATTTTGTCATGGGGGCGGGGGGGGTGACATGTCGAACATGTTGTGTATACGGATCTTAGTATGTATTTAAAATTAATTTTTTAAATTTAAAATCGTTTACAATGCAGAAATCAGCTTATAGTGCCTTTAATCAAATAAAAGAAAACCAAACATTTAAAAAATATGGTTGTGTACTGTTTATTAGCCAACTTTATATTACACTTTGAAAGCTTTTCATAAAGAGAGACTTTAAGCACATTAACCTGAAAATTGTTTTACCCCAAACCCATTAAAAATTGACAAAATATCAGGTGCACTGACCCTTTTATCTAAAGAGAGGGGTAAGTACCGCAGCTGGACAAGAAAAATTCAGATATTACAACAGCACTTTTCACATATATCCCAACATGTTATTAATGAATCTGAAAACTCACATTCGTATATCTTTCCGAAGCCAGGTCACTCCCAAATTTCAGGGCCGTGCGGTTTCCTGACTACTAGGACAAACCTGAACAAAAATAGCAACCAGAAGGGTTTTTGTGCATTGTACACCAGCAGTAAAAGGTCCCCAAACAAAAACCTACCTCACACACAAAACACGTAGATGGGAAAGAAGAAAGAGGGAAGCCGGCAAGACATGTGAATTTGCCAAACACAATTCACCAAGCATAACCATGGCAAATGTAACAATAAAACGTAAAGCAGTTTAAATGAAAAACAATGAGTGATATGTGGTAAAACTAAGCAGTTCAATTGAAACAAGAGTTAAAGCCACTATCAGCGATTTCTTTCTAATGTAAACAAATCGCGCCCCTATTTTTCATCAAAGCTTAATTTTTTTGCACTGACTCTGTATTTGAAAATTGGGGTGGAAAGGGACCCCGAAGTGACCTAAGCGTTTTATGCAAATTATACATGTCTTGCCATGCTTCACGTTTTTACTTTTTGATTGTTGTTTTGGATGGGTTTGTACAGCACAGTTACAGCAATACCATTTTTCAGTTGCAATTTTGTTCCCGGTCATTTACTGTAGATTGAGTGGACTACTAGGCAATGAATCTCTAATTCCGAAATTAATTTGGATGACTTGGGCTTTGTCTGTAGGTGCCCCATTATAGGGTATTAAGGACAATAGTTGTGGGACCCTCTGTTGAGTGCCAACGCTGGGTTATGTGTTATGGTTTATCTCATATCCGCTCCGCCAATTGCGTTTTTGTATATGTTGTTTCGCCATCAGTGCAATATTAGTTGGAACCAAAATCAATCAAAGTAGTTGTATTTTTGTTTGTTTCAAGCAGCACACAAATTCAGATAACTTCTCTTTAAATCTGAAATGTTACGTGTGTTTCCGAAAATTTGGAGCTCATTCAAGCTAGTACACCTTTGCTGATGGTACATCAGTTCAGTCGGATTCCAAATCTTCTGTGGTCTTGTTCCTCTTTGAAGTTCAGGTTTTGAAAAACATTTTTAAGTTTATTTTTTTACTTCGTTTATTTAAAGCTCTGCTTTCCAGCTCTTTGATAGTCTGTATTTTTTAAAGGGGCATTTCATAAATCCACAAGCCTCGGCCCTCCGACCTTACCTTAAAAAATGTGTATATCCATTTAAACTGTACCCTAAGTATAGTATTGATTATATGATATTAGTTGATAATTTGGCTACCATGTGGGCAAAAAGTGTACGATTTTCAGAACCTCTTTTTCAACCTCATTTTGGGGAGAAAATTTGTAACCCCATTCGATAGTTACGATTATTAGACGCTGGGTTTATTGACGATGACAGCTTAGTTTATCTATTTTCTTATGACATCTGTAGTGGCTTTATGGATAAGAGGATCAAGAAAGAGTTTTCATACAGCATTGCGTCACAAGACGGCTCCTTGGCAAAGGTTTGGCACTTTTTGAGTTTGAGTTTGATTCTGAAAGAGGACATAGTCATTCATGAGTTTTTTAAATCAAGGTTAATGATGCCACAAACATAAGTTTTAGCTTGATTTTTAAACAGTCTAATACCACATTGAGAACAGTGTTCCGGTTGCTTCTACGATGCTTTGACCACATGAATGTAATCGTCTTTATTGGTAACGACAATGCCACATGGTTTGCCAGAATTTGTGGAAAACCAAATGCATTTCGTGCATGTCTGTCACGTTATCGTTCACATTGATTTTTCTAAAAAGTTTCTCTACCTGTGGATTTAGGTTCTAAGACCTAATCAGGATTATATAAATTAATGCCAATTACAAACTTGTTTGAACTTGTGTGTCATCTTTGCCTTCTTATTGGACATGGAAAAAATTGGAAATTTTGCACAGTTGCAATCGGTAACTGGCTAGTAATATGGGCTGTGAATGTAAAGCTCGAACAGGTCTAAGTATCGCAAAAGACGAATTTTGTAATTATGATAATATAATAATTCAATGGCTGCTGGGAAAGTCCGTCCCATATGATATGCCCGGAAAATAGCGCCATGTATTGTCTACATTCATCCATTCGTTGTTTCCATTGGTTCAGCCAAGTCAAGGTAGGTACTTTTTGGCGTTTTGGTGTTTCCAGGTCCGCCGTAAATAGCATCGTGAATCCACGATTCTAATTACAAATCGCTGTGTTTTATGATCAATACTCATTTTTGAGCATTACCATCGCAGGTATAGTTACTAGTAATTTACCAACACAACTGTGGCAAAAATTTAATTTGCTTTAATTTTTGGACTTCTGATGTTGTGGGTGTGTTTTCAGTTTACATGTTTGCCTATTATGCTCGTTGAACTTCGCTTTTTTGCGATTCTGCAATAATCTAAGGAAACACGCATGAGCTGAGCTCAATTAATTATTCTGCTCTCGTTGCGACGTCATTTCCAAGCCGATTGAAAACAAAATCAAACTCCTTTTTTCTATTCTTTTACATTGTTTTTACTACTAAGGCACTTCTATTTGGACGACCTATTATCAGCATTAAGATTTGTTGACTCTTGTTTTGTCGCAACACGAAATATTTCTTAAGAGAACAGAAGATAGTCATAAGACAATTGAACAATTGATAAAATTATCCAACAAGTTGCCTGATCATAAAGATGATTGTGCAAGTATATTTCACAAATTTCTCCCCAAATGTTTTTTCAACAAGAGATTTCTGACAACTTAAGTGGCTTTATTTTTCGCGAATGGCTCAACCTTCACATTCATGGAAATGTTATTCAACATGTTTCCATAGAAATTATTTATTTAATGCAGTGAATAAAAGTGCGGCTTCTGTGTGACTTGTCCCTTTTACTGGAAAAGAAATTATATCCTGCAGTGAACTTATCCTCTTAGATGGTACTAAAACGCAGAATGATACTTAGATGTCTGGTTTAAATTAACGGCACTGTCAGTCATGTTCTTCAGGATATGAACAACAAACCAACGTCATAATAATTTTTGTCGAAGTGGAGTTGCATCGTTTTTCACCTTTATCGTGATTGCACACCTTCTCTGCTACAAGATCTAATAACTTTTTAAGTCCATCCTGGCTTTGCAGATTTCAAAAAACGTTCGTAATCTTTCAGAGGCGCGATTGAGATATTCTGTGCTGTTGAAACTCTGAGGACTTTTGAGACCTTTCTTTCCTTTTGAGACCTTGATGGACTTTTGAGGCCGTTCTGTCTTTTGAGACCTTGGGGTAATTTTGTGGACACCTTTTGGAATTTTAAGACCTCAACGTACTTTTTATGATTTTAGATACCTTTTGTACTATTGTTGAGACCATACCTTTTTTATTTTTGGACCTTTTGTGCTTCTTTTACATTCTAAGGTAGGTTTAAGACATTATTTGACTTTGATATCTTTTTAGTATTTTGAGACTTTTCTCTATTTTGTGACTCTTTTGACACTGTAATATACGTCTTTCCATTTTGCAACAAGCTGTGCAATAAAACGTGCCTAAATCTTACTGTGGGTCACAAAGTCTCTAGTGTCCTATATTATTACTATGCAAACCAGAGATCGTTCAGTATACAAAACCTATTCACCACATTCCTAACAAAACTCGGCAAACCCCCTTAGCTGAAAAATGGTCTAATATTAAGTAATATCTATGCCGTAATCCAACCAAACGCGTTCCACGATAGACGAAATATTAATTGAGGAAAAACACATAATCCTTAAATTTTCCATTGTTCAGAATCTTCCAACAGAAAATTTAATGTCATAATCATACTTGCACACTAAAATAGATATGGATTCATCTACAACAGGTATTGAGTGACACTACTGTACACGGTCAACAGCGAACCATAATTCGATCATCTTATCAAACTTTCATTTTATTTGCCGCAAAGAGCGTTCAAAAGCAATGATTTCAAAATGATACATTTTTACCTCCAAAACAGTAGAGTTTACCTTGTACTAAGAAACTATCTTAACTGTCAGTGCGTTTTTTATGTCGTACCCCTTTTTGATAAGCATGGTAGAATTTGAAACTTATTTTAAAAATGGGAATTAACATATGGCACTCTACAGATTATGAAGGATTGATGTTTTGGAAGTTTATTGGAAGATGATAAATTCCCATTTTGTCCTGTGTTAAAGTTAAATGATTGAAAAAAACGCGCATCTCAAAATCTCAAAAATTGTCCGACTTTAAAATTATCCTTTAAGCCTTCTTCAGTAATATTGTTGAATTCCTGGATCATTTAATTCTTTTTCCTAACGTCCCTAGAGGCAAATCTGACTATCACCGCAAAAAGTGAGGTAGCGGTATGTTGTGTCCGATCATGGCGGCATTTCCCACTTACCCCAGGCAAGGTCCGCTTCCGTGTTTTTTTGTCAGGTGGGTTTTTGTATGCTTTTATTCCAAACTTAGATCTCTGTGATAGGTTAATAAAAGGACCATTTTTTGAAACAATGGAATTTGCCACCGTTATAATTACCCATTCTCCTCTGTACCGAAGCGTACAAGGCAGGCCAAACAGTATTTTGGCCTGTAAAATAGTGAAACGGGTATTAAAGTATGAATTATATGGTGCAATGAAAAGTCTCAGATCAAAAAGCCTTCCCCCAAATGGCCCGGAATTGAAGCGCGAAGCTGCTAGCTGTGCACCTGACTTTACGTTTGACCAGAAACGCGTATTTTTTGTTTATTCCCTATGGTGTGTACACAGTCAGAGTTTAGTGTATACATTTTGAGTCGCCATTACTGCATGTCAATTGCGATTTTTCTCATATAAGTTGTAAGGAATCGCGAAGAAGAAAAACAGGGATTTAACTTAGATTGATCATACATTGTCAAGGACTCGGTTTTATAGTGTGTGGGGGTCAGAAACTCGAGAAGAAGGTCACCAAGTGGTCCCTTTAGTGCACGTAGGCCAGGTAGTTGATTTCTATGGGGCAGACATTTACAAGGCTGTAAAACACAGACTAATTCGGCGAATCAAAAGTTAAGGAGTGAAGGACGTTTTGTCATGTTTCTAGAATTGAAGGTGAGGCGAATACATACTCGTAATGGCATATTACTCAGCGCTAAAAAACATACAAAGTATCAGCGGGCGAAGAATTCGGTCGCAAAGTCCGAGGAAACTGTGATTTATGTTAGAAGGAAACGGCATGCCACACATATCTGAATCAAATGTAAAACTAAACAAAGGTGGAGCAACAAAAATAATTCCAAGCTAGCTAGAATGTATAAATTATCGGCATTTATTGACACTTCGTCACTTTAGCATGACAGGTTCAATTTGGCATTTTGCATTTTGAGAGCCAATGGATTATATTATACGATTTAAATGCCTTGTGTAATAGGTGTGCACTGTTAAAAATGTTCTAAAAACGGCTTTTGACTGTTAGCGGGACTCAAAACGTGCAAATAACTGTAAAAAGGGACCTGCAACGTGCAAATAACTGTAAAAAACGTCATTCTTTAACTGTTGTGAGTCCCAGCTGCCATTCAAAACGCCGATATTTTAATCATATTTTAATGAACATTTTTAACAGGTATAGTTCCTGTCAAAAATCGCATTGACAAAAGGGGGCAAATTAGTCTATATTAATAGCTCTGACCTGTCTCTCTATTGCCTGTCCGCCTTATCCCGGTGACCACGGGTAGTCACTATGAGTAAACAATAAAGCTCATCTACCTAGGATGCAGTTCAGTGGGTTGTACTGTACATACATTGACATGAAAACAGGACCTTGTGTGATACAAAACAAATACAGGGTGTATTTTCTAAATAACATTGGTGAATGAAAGCTCTGAAACTGTTGCCAAGGGAATGAGCTTGTTACTCGCTCATAGTGAGTTTACAGCCCTCATATTGATGGGGTGGAATAAAAATAGTAGAGCAGAGCCAGAAGGTTTTGATCAAACGACCGAGATACCAATATCTGAACACGGAAAATTCGGAGAAACATATAACTTTTGCAAAATATGAAGTCTGCCGGAGACCCGCTGTGAGTATTGCCCCAAGAGAGGGGTAAAGTTAATAGGGGGGTCAAATGTTGGGAATGCTCTAAATCTAATGTAATATAGCTCAAATATTCCTTAGGTAACCAGGAGTAAAAAGTCAATTGGTCACATGCGTGTGGTACTTCCTTTCCCAGATATTTGGGAAACTAGGCTAAAGGTCATTTGTTTATTCAAGAAAGGTCACCCTTTGAAATACCTAGTTTTTGTTTGTAAAAATATATTTTTTAAATTTGTAATGATACTGATTCCCAAATATGAAAGCTTTCCACTCATCATTTTCTTGTGTTTTATTATAATGGGAGGGGGTACAAAAATTTCCCTGTAGGATTCTACGGGGATGGGGACATAATATAACCCCTATGCAAAATTAAAAAGCATAGTTGACTCGTATCATTAAATAATTTTTTTGATCTTTTTTTCAAAAAATCTGGTCTTGCAACGTTTACCTTTCTTGATAAACAAACGACTTTCCATATATCTTGAAAGGGGGTACCACACGCATGTGACATAGATTTAGAGCAGTTCCAACATTTGACCCCACAGTAACTTTACCCATCTCCTGGGGTTACACGACGAAGCGGGGTTATTATATTTGCAAAAGTTGATTTGCTTCCGAATTTTCATATTCAGATATTGGTATCTCTTTCGTTTGATTAAAACTATGGGCTGCCGGTCTAGAGGGCAGGGCTGAGTATTAAGAACAAGTTTGCATTTCCGGAGGTGCGCATAATCGCGAAAGCCGGTAATCGCGAACCAGTTTCAAAAGGTATTAACAAAAATCACATGGGTCAGAAAAACCAGGTAATCGCGAGAACCAGGTTTTCCTTTTTTCTTAAGGGCCTCAGGCTCCAACCACCATGCTTGTACGCCCCGGTCGCCCTGCGATTCGCTTCCATTTTATTTTTGTTTTTACTTCAAGCCAATATGTCAAAGTGCCAAAGTCAGTGATATTTAGCTTGATATTTAATCGCAGTCCTAAATAAGATTATTGTGTCAAATTACGGCGTATGTGAATGTGACTGCTGTGGTGTTGCGGGGGGGGGGGGGGGGGGGGGGGGGGGGGGAATATGTATTTCCCTGCGCTATCACGGTGCTGGTGAAAGCGTATTTCAGTAAAGGATTTGGAATCAGAGGATACTAAGTAAGAAAAGTTTTATGTACAAAATGGTTTTTAATACTCTACTGTTAAACGCACGCTTGCCTGTAGTCAGTCATATCCCTCGTATTTACTATGTGATACACTAATAGTGGAGACACATGTGGTGCAGTGGATCAGCGCACGCACGTCGCGAGGTTCTGGCCCGAAATCATGCCCAGGACCATGACCAGTCTATTATTCATAAAGGCAGCTATTCAATATTTTTACTTAAATCCACAACTCTGATGGTTTTATGATTCCCCATCTCCAACTCTTAAAATACAAATAAAATTCATAAACTAATTTTGTCTGGAGTGGGATTCGAACCCACGACTAGATAACAAGACGAGCGCCCACAGACACAGCAGCAATCCGAGCCGAGGGAAGTCTTCTTTGTAAGACTTCAATATAAAACAATTTTACAAAAAAAAAAAAAAAAACGGGGGATATAAAGCGCCACATATAATGAACTAGCGCCCTATGAGACGAGTTGAAAAAATATATGCTCCGGAGCATGATTTCGGGCCAAAATCTCCAGATCTCAGCGCACGCCTCATAAGCATAAAGTTGTGGGTTCGAGCCCGGCCTGTAGCCAATGTGTTGTGCACTTGGGCAAGTACTTACCTCGCTTGCCTCTCCACCCAGGAGAGACATATGTGGAATGGCAACCAGACTCGCGGGGACGGGAGGAGTGCGACCCCCCCCCCCCAGCAAACATTATATGAGGGAATGAGTCTGGCACCAATGACAGAGAGACGGGCGCACCATTGCATTTTACACTACATGGACCAAGTTGAACAGGTTAAAATGAATGTTTTATTTAGAGTGTCTTCAAGTAAAAAGCTTTAAAACAAAAACAAAAATACTTCACGGAGTAAGAGTAAAACACCCCCAAAAGTAATTCCCCCTCCCAGAAAGTTGTCGAATTCAAATGATGGGATATAATGGAAGCGGTGCTTATTACGGGTATTTTGAAACCTTCATTGGGGTCGATCGATGAGTATTGTTTGAAATTTATGTCCACTTGACCGAACCCTACCCAGGATTAAAGTTGCAGTACAACTATTGACAAATTACGTTTACATTGAAGTCAGTGCAATCCGTTTCTTCTTGCATGGCTAATTATAATTATCATTCTCTTATAGGGGTGTACTGAAACTAATGTACTGCAACTAATTAACAATTTACAATAACAATTTATGATAAAAATTTACAATTTTATGATAAAAAACTATTTCTCGGATAATAGGGATATTTGAGGTTGGGTAGGCCTATAAACGTAGCAGGCCATCTGTCTACATCCTGGAAGAGACGCTCATATGATAATAGATTGGAATAAATCCGCATCTTTGAATACAATTCATTGTTTCCTAGAAGCAAGTCGTAATGGATAATTGGTATAAAAGGTGATCCATAATTCCTCAACCGCATTGTAACGTTGATCAAACGAAAGGTATATCGTCTGTGACCATTGGAGAAAATTGCCAATTGATCGATCCCATAACAGAAATCTAAACTCGAAGGAAACGGTGAATCGAGGGGTGTTAAAATGGCCGCCAAAATATAGGCGAGAATTCATGACATTCACATATGGCTCTGAAACAACCAAGAGGGAGGTTTATCAAGGAGAGAGGCATCGGAAAAAACCAACGATAGAAAAGTAAGTTAGACAAAGACATTTTTTACATTTACACATTTCCATTGGCCATACATAACATTGTCTCACCCAGCTTAACAAAAGGAGTGTCATGTTATTTCTATATATTCATCTCTATATATATATATAGAGATAGATATATAAATAATATTATATAAATATAGATATATAGATAGATATGATACAATTACAGACAATAGATTCGATCGCATATGACAGAGTGCTCGATACTAATGGGGAAGTAGAGCTAATATGAATTATAATTTTATTGTCCCTTTTATTCATGATCGAAACACTACAAATCTTGTTTCGGGTGGCGTAAGCCAACACTAATCAGGTGTGTTATGAACTGAAACATTCTCCACCAGGATAGGAGTTGACAAAACGCGACGAATGAGGAGGATTTGGCGCGGCGTGAAGGGGGAGCGTAAGCGCGTTTTCGATGATGCGCCGCGCACACTTTGAGTACGCGCGTGCCGGGTTGGAAATGAATCAGCGATTAGCGCCTAAGATGGTATAAAAAACCAAAAACAAAAAAACCCAAAAAAAAAATAGGCCTACTGGCCTAACAACTACTTAGTGCTGAGAGAAAATTTCTCCTGTGTCTACATTGAATCCACAAGTTCGTTTTCTGTTTAGTGTGCATAGTTCCGGGGTGGCATCTGAGTATGAATTTTCTCCATGCAAAGCACAGATACATCTTTTTGTACCGGAACAGCACAGAACTGAGCAAACACATCTGGAGCTTGAAAGACTCAATATACAATTCTCACTTAATTGAGAGAATTTTCAAACAATGTAAGCCGTGACTCAAACATCAATATATTATTTTTCAGTGATAAGCACCAGAAATTATCATGTTGTGGGGTTGCGTTGAGGGACTCACTCTCAGGGGACACAGGATCATGAAATTCATGGCAATTTGGGGGCAATTTGACTGCTGAAACTCAGATGTCACAGTCTACAACGTCTGTCGGGGACAAATGTGTTTTGGGACAACGCTCTACACTGTGGAGGGAAAATTTACCCTTCCCCTTCCCCACAGGCTCTAACGATTGTTACAGGGAGGAATATTGATGAAGAAAGTAGTGTTTCAACCAAAGAGCACATAAAAGAAAAAGGTCGGTTGGTGTTTTGCAAAGGGTCTCAGTTATTTTCACAAGGGATAGCCCTGTGAGCTGTCTCCCGTTACCGTGCCTCCCCCCCCCCAGGTCCTCCGGACTTGACCATGGTGTTTCTATATGGTCTTAGTAAAACCAGAAAAAATGATGTACCTTTTAAAAAAAATTGGGATGCATAGCCCCGATGACGTCATTTTGATGAAGTCCTCAAATTTTGGAGAAAATGTGTAAAATTTCAATTATTGTTTTCTTGCATATTTGTGCTAGCCCAGATAACATATTGTTATTGTCTTACCCATTGCAAATATAGTTCGTTAAATTTTTATATAAGTTTTAAATAATTTTCCTATTGACTTATGTACAAAAACAAGTTCTGATTTTACTGTTTTTGGGCCTGAAAAAGTAGCTATTTTATCTTGGACAACATACTCTCCAAACCATTTAACCATCTTTTTAAACTTATTTGATATGCATTAGGATGTACTGAGCAAGAAATGAAGGTTGATTTCCCCCAAATACTATTTTAAGTAGAAGCATAGGACGAAAAATGATGGACGTCATCAAGATTGCCCTTTGGGGCGTAAAAAAATTCGAAATATTTTTTTACCTTGAATATGTTAGCTGACCTCACCATCTTTAATTGCAAAGCATATTTGAGAACTTTTAATCCACTTTATAGATGAGTAATAAGCCAAAACTGATCGATTTTTACATTGAGCCCTATGTAAAATCCCAAATTAAAATGCCATTTTCTTAAAATTGTGATTTCAATTGACTATGAGTTTTAGAAAGGCAGGACACAGGGTGGTTACCCCTCGAGAATTCGTTATAATGCACCCGATGCTTATGATTTTGATTTAGTAAATAGCTAAGATCCTCTTCTTTCCATTGATACCAATATAAGTACCATATAAGGACCAACATACCTAGTGTGGCGTCACAATGACGTCATAAATTCAGTGAGCCGGCAAAATCTATTTTTGCGCTAAAAAGAGGTCGGAATGTCAGATTTTCATGCATTTTTCTAAATGATGACAATTGACTTGTTCTTACAGAAACATAGACGTTTAGAGCCATAATGTGCACAATAATTATAAAAAATGTACCAAATATCTTTGGGTGGCAACCAACCCCTCTTAACCTTCGACTTTGACGGCATACCCAAACCCCGGTGAAGGTGCTACCTTCGCATTTGTTTTCGCTAAAATATTCCAGAAAGGACGAGGGAATGATTACCTAGAAGCTTTTAATGAAAGTACCAACATACCTAGTATAGCGTCACAATGACGTCACAAAGTTCGCGAGTTGGCAAAATTGTAATTTTCCACAGAAAAATCCAATTTTGCGCTAATAAAGTTAGGGATATCGGATTTTCATGCGGTTTTCAGTTCTAATTGATGGCAATTGATACATTTTACATAAACTTAGAGTTTTAGAGCCATACTGTGAAGAATAGTTTCAAAAATGTAGCATAAATTAATCTTGGGTAGCAACCACCACTACCCTTCGACATTGGCGGCATACCTTAACCCCGCGGGCAAGGGGCTACTTTCACATTTTTTTCGATAAAATGATCAGAAAGGATGAGAAAACAATTACCTGGAAGCTTTTTATGAAAGCTTTTGTCATTTAAGCGCACCGGAGGAAAGTTTACTGTGGTAACACCCCCCCTTGGTAAGACGAAGGTTAATCACCGTCTAAGGTGTATTTTCTGTAATGTGTCTAACCATCGGGAGTATTATGCCAACAAAATAACACCCAATGGTAGTAAATTTAGAGTCAATGTGTAGCTATGGTTCTCTGCTTTTTATTGTTATCAAATAACTACGATCATACAACTGTTTGACGTCATAACCCTAAGACATCCCAAATTTGCCCTTATTCACTTAAAATACGTTGAGTTTCAATTTTAGCCTAAAAATATTAGAAATGCGTTTGTTTGTTTGTTTGCCATGTTTTTGCTTTATATGAAAGGAAATGGTTATTCTGATCTTAATTTTCATGTTTACACCTAACGAATATCCAATAGTTTTCACCAACCACTCACCGCCCCCCCCCCTTTACTCAGGAACATTAATGACCTTTCACACTATCTCCATGAAAAGTCCGGGTCCGGGTTATTTCATTAAAATAAGCACACATAAATTGCCATAATTAGGCGAAGCCGTTTGGGTGTTCATTTAAGCGCGTGTCTTGTTGTTTGTTTTTTAGCAATGTATGACAAACAGGGGGATCCCCAACCTTGGATTAGACTTTTTTCTTAATGTGAAAGAGTGAAATCTTTTGAATTGAGCGGTCACTCTTGAAGAGGGATTTTCCCCCCTTCCAAAATACTTTTAGGTTAAATTCGACTCTTTCGGAGTGATCCCCCAATTCAATAAGCAATGTCGCACGCCCGTCTACATTTAAGAGCATGATTTGACAGATCCTTTAATGCCGTCCATCATTGGAACCATATTGTTTTGATGCTCTTAAATAAAGCATCTGATAGTCTACTCTAGCATGTGGAAATGAGTTGAAAATTGTCCAAGATGGTGATTCGATGCTTGTGCATCCCGGTTTATGACTTCTACTTGGAAAGGGAAAGACCAGAAACAAACACAAACGTTCATTTGTCAAGGTTTCTTGAATTAGAACGTCCTATGCAGACCCCCAAAGACCATCTTAGTAGATCACGTTTATTCGGTTATCTAACCTCCAGTTAAGCTTTACCAATGTTTTTTTTCTTAAAAGTACATTCCCCACACCAAGATTACAATAAAATGAAATGGTTCAATTTTACATAGATATGTATCACATTTAACACTTTTAACCCAAAATTAAAAAAAAACGCGTGTTTTTTTGTTTTTTGTAATTATTATAAAATAAGCGAATTTATAATTTATATCCCTAAAGTCACAAAAGAAGATCTGACTATCACACCGCAAAAAAGGGAGCTAACGTTACAATTTTCCTTGTTAAAGATCTAGGCCAATTTCCAGGTCCGCTCCTACTTTTTTTCAAAAGTGTATTTATATCAGCTAAGGGGCCGTTTAATGGGATATTACCTATTCCATTCATGGCCGTGTATCGGCATTGGTTATCAGTGCCACTTGTTCCTGATCTTCATCCGATTTAATATCAATCTCAATGTCATGGTTGACCCTCATTTCCCAAGGCCCAGATAGGCAGAGAAAGAACTCATCCTCGGTACACAGAGTCAACTTGCCACAATCAAGACACAAGTTCGTGAGATCAGTAGTTTCAGACGATAAGAGTCGTAGATGTCAGCATTTTTTTTCATATTCTTCCACTTGATTGTTTCACTGTATATGAATTTGCATTACAGAACCCTTACAAGGGCGGGAAATAGTAAACGGCCTGGTTGCCATTTCTCACCTCACCAAGATTCCAATTCCTTGTCATTCCAAAGATGTTATATAGTTTAAAGTGCTTTCAGGTGTATTGGCACGTAAAACCAAATGACAGTATTACGTCTTTGTGTATGTATGACCTCTGCTCTAGTAGATGGGGATAAATGTGGCAATTGGAACTGACAACATTGATCCTGTTTATTAAACTGTTGATATGATATAGTGTACAACATTGCAAGTGGGGGAGTTTGAAAAAAAAAATGCTTACAGGGTGACTTTTCTGAGCATAAATGCCACGGCTTGGTTTGATTGATTGACAAATGAACCACTGTGGACCGAGGATGAACTTGCCCCGGCTCAGCTTTTAGATATCTGAAAATCGGCCACAATGATATGTTGAGATAGGATAGATCCAGACGAAGCTGTCACACTTGATTAACAGCAAATTGATAATGAGTGAGGTAATTTTATTTTGTATAGTTTTTTTCTGTTTTTCCATCAAAACGTAAAAACTATCTGATTTCATCCAATTTGGTCCAAATTTAATGCATGCCTATTTTTCAATTTGATACATTACGATTTTTTGTTGACTCGTACGAATGATTAGTCGGTCTTTTACGAGGTCGAGGACCATCCCCACTGTAAAATGTTTTATACATCATTGATCTCTAGTCTCAATTGGTCGGATAGTTTCACATCAGCATTTGCTTTCTCACCTCCAACTAGTGGAGCCATTTTAAGGCATTATCAGAATGGACAACCATCTTGGCATGTAATTTTTATAGAATCTTACTGGTACATCAAATTTCAAGCAAATCTTTTTTTAAATAGCGTTTCAATGCTTGGAAACCCTACAACCGTTTTTGGCTTTAATATTTAAAAGAAGGTTCTATAGTTTCAGATGGAACCCGACAATATTATTATATGACCAATAGCTATCATTAACCCGACAAGCGAGGATATGTCGCATTTGCAATGAATAACTTCTACGGAACGAATCGATCCTGTCATATTGTGATTTGCTCTCAAAATAAGGAACAGTTAGCACACCGCTTGGTAGCGATGGTCAAATCTCCTATAATCAAAATCTTCAACGGAAACCAAGATTTATCGTTATTCTTGAACATTGTTGATTGTTTTTGTGAAATGGTACATCTCGGTGTCACAATAAACTCCCAAGTTTCTTAAGAAAACCGAATTTGTTTGCTGATCCAGACTTCCTCGCTGGTTTTTCTCCGTGCACTTCGGTTTCCTCTGCCTTCTCCGGGGCTTCTAAACGCGGACTTCTTTCCTTAAATCTTCCGTGGTTGTGCTGGACTTACTTGTTGTGTTGAAGAAGCTGAGATTCATCTCATGTTGACCGACTTTTAGTAGCGGCCGCCCTGGAGCACTTCATTGGATAAGTCGCGTAATTTAAATATTAGCATTATTCTCTATTTTCTGCTGTTTTCCAAGTCTCTGCCCATAGGAAATCACTGAAACAATACCCTGATTGAAGATCTGTGTCTTAAAGTTAGTGTGACTGTGATATCACCATCTCGAAATGATGCAAATTATTTTAACCAAGGCTCGTGAAGTCTTCTGTTTATTTCGCCTGCTATTTAATTTTCTAAGAGATCGTTTTTGCCCATCTATAACAACCGTCTACCATTTCTATTGTCTACAGACTGGGTAAATAATCAATGACCTCCAACTTTTTTCTTACGAAAAAGTGTTAAGATATAAGCATGAAACCTTACAAGGTAAATATCAGAATAGCCATTCCTTTCATATAAAGCAAACACGTTGAAACCTCTTGTTTGTACCTTTTTGCTCAAATTGAAATTTTGTTCTATCTCATGAAATATTCGGGAAATTTGTTTTTGGTTCTTGGGATTGTGATGTCCGTGTGACGTATGAGGGTACCATTTATGATATGAATAGAACCCCATATAGCATTGATTTCAATTTGACCACTGGGTACTACTTGTTAGAAAGTTTATAGGAATTGGAACAACCCCGAAGGATATGTTGGGTAGAAAAACATTTAAACCCCGCGTCTTACGGGGAGGGGATTTACCCCCCCTAGTGCCCTAGTGCGCTATAATGCTAAAAGCTTTCGTAAAGCTTCTAGGTAATCATTCCCTCGTCCTTTCTGGTGATTTTAGCGAAAACAAATGCAAAGGTAGAACCTTCACCTGGGTTAGGGTATGCCGTCAAAGTCAAGGGTAAGAGGGGGTGGGTGCCACCCAAAGATATTTTTGGTATATTTTTTTATAAATATTATGCACAATGCTTGCTAAAAGTCTATGTTTCTGTAAGAACTAGTCAATTGTCATATTTGAGTGCTGAAACCGCATGAAAATCCGACCTTCCTACCCCCTCTTTTTGCCAAAATGGATTTTTCGAAAATTTTCTGTGGAAATGCCAATTTTTGCGGCTCACGGACTTTATGACGTCCTTGTGACCCCACACTAGGTATGTGGTACTTTTTGGTGGCTTAAATTTTTTTTTGTTGTATCAATGAAAGAAGAGGATCATACTATTTAACTGTATCAAAATCATAACATCGAGTGCATTATAACGAATTCTCGAGGTGGTCCACCCTGTTTCCTGCCTTTTTTTGTCTAAACTATATTCATTGAAATCACAATTTTAATAAATGGCATTTTAATTGGGATTTTTTACATAGTGGCTCAATGTAAAATTAGATCAGTTTTGGCTTATTACTCATCTAGGAATTGTGTTAAAAGGTCAAATATGCTTTGAAATTAAAGATGGCAAAGGCAGCTACCATATTAAGATAAGAAAAATATTTCTGAATTTTTTTACCCCCAAAGTTCAATCTTGAGGACGTCATCATTTTTCGTTTATATGCTCTACTAAAAAATATCTTTTGGAAATAAACATTCATATTCTTGCTCAGTACATCCTAATTCATATAAAATAGCTAAAGATGGGTTAAAATGTTGCAGAAGTATGTTTGTCAGAGAAATAGCTACTTTTTTTATGCCCAAAAAAAACAAGTAAATCAGAATTGAGAAATCGCCGTTAAACTTTCTTTGTGTACATAAGTCAATGGAAAATATATTTAAAACTGATATAAATTAAACGAAATAATATTGTGAATGAGGTGAAGACAATAACAAATATTTATCCGAGCTTTCCAAATATGCACAAAACATATTGAAAATTTACAGATTTTAAAAAATGAACAATTATTTAGTGAAACGTCATCAAAATGACGTAATCGGGGCTATGCATCCCAATTTTTTTAAAAGGTACCATCATTTTTCTTGTTTACTAGACCATATAAAATACAACCATGGTCAAGTCGGAGGATACTGTGGGATGCACTGTAACGGGGGACGCTCACTGGTGCTAGGTGTTTTTATTGTTCTACCTTCTGTTGAAACCTTGAGTAAGGCTGAGAAAACAAGACTGTTGTGGAATTGAATTTCCCAATGCTACATGTCTTTATTACAATTAACACATATAAAGTTTTAAATTTATGTTATATCACAAGAAAGCAGCACTTTATACCTACTTTTTTATTTTATTTTCAATAAGACTGTCTTGGAGGTGATTTTCAAATGGCAAACGTTGTATATCAGGATAACCGGAACTGGCCCAACATGTTTTTTTCAAACTGTCTCAGATAATTAGCCCTAACTCCTGAACCAAACCCCCAAATTACATTACCACAAACACCCAACTAAAATCTCATGAAAGCTGGAACACTTCCTAAGAAGAACCAGTAAACTCCAGTGGAATGAACTTAATTGTTTGTGCCAAAAAATAATCTTTGATTGTATAGTTTTTTTTGGGACAGTCCTGGTATTAAAAGTTAATATCCAAAGTAAAGAAGGCCGTAATAGGAGATCAGTTAATATATATATATATCTATAGAGAGAAGAGAGGAGAGAGAGAGAGGGAAGAGAGCGAATTACAAAAATTGTCGGACACAGCACAGATGGATTGTTTTTATTATCTGCATATTTTCGAGACTTTCTTCCTTCTCTATGCTGAAGAAATAAGTAATTTGGTAAAGAAATGAGGTTTATATTGAAAGATTTGTGCGGCTGAACCATTTTTCTCCCATTCCAATAGATTTTATCACATTCAACCACATTTTGTTTAATGATAGAACCTCACTCGTTTATCAATGATATTCTTCTAAAAGGGGGTGTATTGTGCCACGTCAGGTGAAAAAGTAAGAACAAACCATGCTTGCTTGCAAAACAATAAGATAAAGCCTGTTAATTTTTGACAAGTGGTGAGCATAAATATGCACAAAATAAAATGGATCATGGATCACAGGCCATGTTTAAACAGATTTAAACATATGTTGGATTAGCGTAAAAAATCTTTGGGATGAATGTAGTTGCAACAGAATCAACTTGCTCAGAGTGAAACTTTCATTAATCAAATGACAGTTTTTAATGTACAAATTGATACAATAAAATATTAGGATAAGTTGTTTGCATAAACATTACCTAGACCAGTCCACAGTCATTCAGTTCACTTTCAAAACTTTATGTTATATAAACGTTATGTATAAACGGACTTATTGAGCTTGACAAAGAAATTATTAATGATAATTTTGTTTTCTTAGTCAGTCTTCAATATCGATTTATATATTTGAATTTGAAGAATTGTCCTTAAAGTTTATTCCAGCTTATGGCATGGGTCTTAGCTATCTGGACCATTTAATATTGGCTTTTTGGATGTTTACAATGTTTAAATTAATAATCTATTACATTAATAATCTGTACATTTGTCCATCGAATTCACTGAATCTGATTACAATGTATCTGCAATTTACTCTTGTGAAGCAAAGAACGAAAGATTTGTCACTGTATTCCAGACAAAATAATGGAACTAAACCTAGCTTAACTGTGTAAATCTCATTGGAATGGGTAAATACATGGATCATCAGCCACAGCGAAAATCTTTCATATCGGGCGTCATTTCTTTATTACCAAATTTTGATTCATTTTTTTCAGCATAGAAAGATCATAATAGGCAGATCAGGAAATTTAACCTGCGTCACTTGAGTAAACAGTTCAGGTTCAAATATTCCCATGGATCGGCCCCTGCCTTGAATAGTGGGAAATTGCTCCTAAATCTGAAAACAAAAATACGCTATCTCCTTTTTTTGCGGTGATTGCGGTATAGATCTTATGTTTAAAGAACGTTTTCCTTCCATTTTCCAATTTTCACATTTTAAACACTTGACCCCTGTGAGGTCAAATTTGCATGAAATGATGCGCCTGCCATCCCTCGCCTGCTTCATCCTCCACTTTTTATTAAAATTAAATTTTCAAATTGATTTATATTGGAATATAAGTATGATTTGGGGAAGACCCATAGCCGACGTATGAGAATTATGTAGACTTATTACCTATATTATGGAACAAAACTTTTAAATTTATCTACATGTTGTCTGTTTTCATGTGTGCTCTAAATTAAAACCATAGACGTATGTGCCATCAATTAACAGATCGAACGATCAATTTCCAATAAATAGTCTTACTTTGGAAGTTTTAGTTTGATAGGCTAACAATCGGTCGACCCCGACGTCCGGTGTGGACGACTAGCGCTTCTGCACCGAACATAATATTTTCAATTTTACCTACCCCCCAACATTAAATTACAACAATAGGCATAGCCTGATATACAAGCCTATACCATAGGCGGTATTCTGAACGGGAGCTACTTAAGACCTGGGTTTGAACAGGGTTAAGTCCTACATTAGTGACCTTTTTTTTTCCTTTCAACATAACTCTAAAAATGTGCTGATAACAGGGGAAAATTCCTCATGTAGGACTAAACCCTTGCTTAAACCCAGGTCTAAATTTATTCTCCCTTTCAGATACCAGCATATGCTATACCTATGTGCCATTGAATTTGAACTCTTTCTTGATACTCCATCAATGTTCAGCATTTAGTTTCGCATTCAATCTACAATTACAGAATATCATGTTAAACTCACTGAACTGAGGCCAACATTTCACATTTCCACTTTCCGGATTTGAGCAGATTCTTTTTGTCGTGACACAACAGGAAGATGTGGTTCATGCCGTGATAATCTTAGTGAGGTTTGAAAAATATTTTGAAATACATACCTCGCGGGGGCGCGACTAAACAGCAAAATTCTATCAAATTTGGTGCACGTACCCGGGCTGTACCACCGCATTTTAGGTTTATAATTTCGACATCTGTAACGAATACCTACTTGATTAGTATACACGGTTTGTACTTTCAAAGTGACGCTGGAGCTATTTATCATAAGTGGAGGGAGAAAAATTAAACAAAAAAAGAGTTGTCACCCAGTTTGAACCTTCAAAGTTTAATAAAATGGCTGATGTAAGCAAACATTTTAAAAATGCATGTTGGGGTTGGGGGTTTCAACTTTCAAAATGGTTTGGATCTCCTAGCCACATTTTAGGAAAGTATACACTTTCAGCTTTTGATTGCGTTTTGTTTTTGAATTAAATAGGGACCTCCCTGTTTACGGCGTCGCATCCAATTGACATTTTTGTAACTTATGCTAATGTAGTTTTTATTTTTTTTTTTAAAAAAAAAAAAAAAAAAATGATAGAATTAATTTACAAAGCCAAACTGTGAAGATATGTCAAGTTGAGTTTTTGGGCAACTAATCATTTTTGAAAACAGGTTTCAAAATGATAAACAGGATATCTGGATTGGGCACAGATATTAACTACAATCGAATCTAGGAATAAGAACAGCCGAATTTTTACATCATGCTTCAAATTTCAATTATAGTTCAAATATCCGATTGGGACGCGACCTGGTTGTCCATGGCAAAACCATATAAACAACTCGGGCTTCAAGTGCCCTTCGTATTTTCATCCTACATACACCGCCCAAGTTTGGTACCATGCATTTTTTTGTAGTTATGATTGTTTACGTATTTAAACCACCCAAAGGCCCTACGTGGTTTATACCATGGCAAATCAACCAATGTTTTACACTTTTTTTTCAAAATTTCTCACTAAGGGCTTTAAATATATGACAGACATGTCATCATTCGGGAACATTGAAGTAAATTTATCTCAAATTTCAGTTCTGAAAAGCCCTAACCCCCCTTAATTAAACAAGATAGATCATAAGCTCGAAATGCTTCTCTAGATGCAACAATGTAAACGAGCCCTCATTTGCTAACGTAGGCAAATTCTGCTATTTTCTACACTGAGCGCCAATTTCGCTAGAAGGCGTCGCAAAGCACCAAAAAAATCACTTCTGGCATGATGTTTGGAACTAATTTTATTGCACACCGGTAAATCTAAAATGATTTTCTCACATAAACCATATGGAACAACAAACCTTTTGAAGTAAGCAATACATTTATTACCAAACTTTCAAAATGAACTTGTGCTTTTAAATATATCCTTTTCTTTTGTACAAAAGAATTTTCACAACAGTCGGCAACCACCCTGATCCCAGCCTCGACCCCGTCCTTTCAATATACCATCAAACCTTTGGGTTGGGTACCATTCAGAAACCTTTAATTTTATTTTTCTTTTCTTCTCATCTCATCGCCAACAATTTTTGACTTCTTTCTCGTTGATTCTCTAACCCACCGCTAAATACTAGTTTGTTTACGATATTAACCGCAAAATAGTTTTGTGGAGTTGTAAGAGGGCTATTGTAAAACATCAGTTTACCCGCTCAAAGAATTTGGGAATCAAAGTACTTTATGATTGCCAGAGATGAGACAGGAAACATAATGCTTGTAATCGGGTGGGGCAAAATATGAAAAAAATAAAAAACTTAAATTTTATTAAAATCAACTGACAAATTCATCTTGCCCTTTTCCTTTTGCTATTTTTATTAGGGCAAAATGAGGGCTGTAAAAGTGTTTTACGAGACTATTTCTGGTAAGTACTTGCAATCAAACAGAGACGCAAACAAATGAATAATTAATCATTTAAAAAATCGGATGTGAATAGTTCCACTAAAAATGAGCTACTTTTATACACTTTGATAATAGCTAAAACTGGTTTTGGTTGAAAACAAACATATCAATGTTTTATGCTCCAAGCTTTCCTCTAACTTAGGAAATTACTACCACAATTTGTACTCTTTTTGTAATTTGGCAGAAGAAACTTACAAAATTACAACCATCTCTCCATTGAATGTCAGTATGTCCATAAAATATGGAACACATTCCAGATGGGGTTGACCTAGAAAAATATAATTTAGTAATTATTTATTTTTTGCTTTTTTTAATTTTTGGTATTTCTCTTTAAAAACACCATGGAAGTGATAAAGAGCCTCATGCCTTTACTCTAACTCTATTACTCTAACTACCCCATGTCATATAGGTTATTCCAATTAGAGTACCTTAAACACAGCATGGCGTGAACTGCAGTAACACATACCTCTAAAGTCTAAGGTAGCATTAGTCAATGACCGTTACCTCTTAATAAGAAGGCCTATAATGTGGCCACACCCCATTCATTCAAAAGTTCACTAGGTATTATAAATACCAAGTGAAAAATATAATTACGACAATCATGGATTTATATCCCTAACGTTCCTTAAATGTGTTTTACTGCGCTTTTCAAAAATCACGGAGCAGAAATCCTGCCTTGTTTTAGGGGAAACTGCCCCTAGATCTAACAAGAAAAATGACGCTCCCTCCTTTTTTTGAGGTGATTGTCAGATTCGTATTATTTCTGAAAAGGACGTTAGGGATATATAGAATAACACTATAACTTAACTACATTTCAGGTTCAGGTTTCAGTTTATTTCCATCTCATTACACATGTACAGTAATATAAATATTGTAACAAATATAAAATATGAACATGTTTAATAGAACAAAAAATTAATTTAGATATAAATATTAATAATATACAATTTGCAGAGATGTGGATGCCACTTAAAACGCAGGGCGTGTAATTAGTGGCACCCATGCTTAAATTACACATTAACAACATAAGTATGAAACTTAATTGATAAGGCATTAACATACAATAATAAATTACGAACACATGGGGAAAAATAAGGGTGCTGACCAAAATTACAATTAATAGATTGAAAAAAAATACAGAGAAAAAAAAACAGTTAAATATATAATGAATAAGCATAAGTTACCCAAATTATAAGACAATTAATCAGTTCGCAGAGAAAAAATCAATGAGCTGTTGTTTGAGAATTGCTTTAAAATAGCTAAGGATAGGGACTGTTTAAGACGGTCATTCAATGAATTCCATAAAAAGGGCTCCTTGATCCTAATGGTGTTTTCAGCAAGTCTGGTGTTTAAACATTTAACTGATCAAGTTTATTTTTACAACCATATTTAACATTATGCAATAACACATTTCAACATTATCTCTCCTGTCATTTCAATATGTTTATCTTTATGTGTTTGTTTACAGTTATTTGCCGTGTTTTTATATGTCTTTATTATGATTTTTCAGTTTCCTGATGATGCATTCATGGTTGTCGATATCGGGGACGTTTTAAAGAAACACGAAGAGTGGACCGAGGAGCTTCCACGCGTTACGCCATTCTTTGGTACGTGAAATACTCTCTTTGCTTGTAATAAAATGCATTCGGACTTAAAATGATTATGTTACTATAACCCTAGGAGGTTATTTACCAAGACAGTGATGGCCTCGAACAACCGAAGATAACGGTTGACAGTTTTAAAGGACTTTTGTGCGAATCTAACTGATCTCTCTTTCAAAAGTATTAAATAGTTGAATTACTTTCAATTATAATAAATTCGATTTATGTGTATTGATTATTGCCATAACTGAATGTAACATTGTTTTCTTATCAGCGGTGAAATGCATGCCCTACACCCCGTTATTGAGTGTCTTGGCGGCTCTTGGCGCTGGATTTGACTGTGCAAGTCTGGTATGTCTATACAACTGTACCATAAATCAAACAAACTTGATCTGTACGAGACCTCTTCAAAGAAATGTTAACTCAAGTTCAAAATCCTACATGCATTTGCTGTAACATGGCAAAGGTATAGAAGTAGCTAGAAGTGTTTTATATTAGGCTTGTATTCTACGGTGGTCTTTTTAAAAGTGTTTAAAGGTGCAACGAGAGATTTAGGGCATCCATAGATTGTGTCATATGTAGTGATTTCGTATAGCTATAGACCACCAATAGATTTCCTACCTTGTATTTGGCTACAGAATGCCTTGAAAGTGAAAACAAAAGGCGATTTTCATTTGCTTAATTTGCATTTGCCTATGTTTTATATTGAAAATTAAGCAAATTTTAATTGCCTTTTGTTTTCACTTTCAAGGCATTTCTGTAGCCAAATCTCATGAAAATGATCCTAACTTGACTTGTGTGAACTAACGGAACAGCGTTGGATGAGCGTTAACAGGTACATTTTCCCAGCTATTTCATATTCAGGATATTGGAATGACGTTTTCAGCGGCCATTGAATAATTTAATTATTATAGGGATCCGATATTCTAATTAGAAAAATTCCTTATTATGCGATCATAGAAGTTGGAGCTTTACCATTCACATGTCACAAGCATAGTTTACTAGCCAATAAACCAATACAACTGTGCAAAAATCTCAACAGTTTTGAATAATTGGAGGCGCTCGTTATTGCTTCAATTCTCTGATCACAAAAGTGTCTAAAAAAGGAATTCGAAAATGTGGAACCTTTGTAGGCGAAAAAGAACACATATTGAAAACAAGTCATTCATGCTAAGGGGCGTTCGATACCCCTTCCCTTTATACCCGTTAAATCTCTTGGATGAATTTGAAGAGTTTAGATTCAAAAAGTGATATGTCCTTTGTTCTCGAATTGAGATATTGGCGCAACTAAACTAGTCAATTATATCAACCGATATATAATATAATTAGTATATCGGTTGAGACATTTGAGTAAACTACTTATTTATAAAGAAAGTAATGAGAAGACGTGCTACTTCTGACAAAATTTATATTTAAACTTGGAAAATTGTAAGTAGGGTATTAGAGCCAGCACCGTGCGCAACATGCATGATAGTGTTCCTATCTCAAAATGTTTGAAAACGAATTCTGTTATGAGGATGCCAGCCGTATGGCTTATGAGCCAATTACCGCTCGCATTAAAATGGTATATCTAATTAAAAATGACATATTTGAATTAAGTTATGTTGGCTATGGTTTTTTGAAATGAAATATATAAAATAATAATGTTATCTAGTGGTACACATTTGAACCCTTATACTCTTCATTGGTCATATCATTACAGGAAGAAATTGACCGCGTCCTTAGTCTGGGAGTCTCACCATCACGTATCGTTTATTCTCATACAAGAAAGCAAAAGTCTTACTTATCATATGCGGCCAGAAACAACGTTGATCTAATGACCTTTGATGATGAATCAGAACTTTTCAAAATAAAGGAGACATTCCCCACAGCACGGTAAGAATAAAAAGTCATACACTGTAAAAATTATTTTACTCATGTTGAGTCAAAATGTCACAGCTTTAATAATGTTGAGTAAAATCTTAGTCAAAGTTGAGTAAACCTTACTCATTGTTGACTAAAGCTTAGTCATTGTTGGGTAAAATATACTCAGCTTTGTGTAAGGTTTACTCAACTTTGACTAAGATTTTACTCAACAGTAAGAGCTGGGCAAGTGAGTGACATTTTTTACCCAACATTTTTTGGAGTGTATGATTAATTAGAATTGGTACACGCCTATGATTTGATAATAATAGCTATAAATTGACGATTGAAAGTATAAAATGATTTACTTAACATCGTCTTTTAACACGTCAATGTTAGTTCAAACAGCCAAGTACTTTAAACAGCTTAAACCTATTTTGGACGTGTAACACTTCATCCGCATTTCAAAAATCAGGGAGGTAGCAGATATTAATCTATCGAGAGTGAGAAATTCGAATATTGTAATTCGTTCACCCCGGATATGGGCCAGTATTCACAAAGAAGTTAGTCCATGGACTAACTCTTAGCCCAGGACTAAGTCCTACAGGAAGGACTTTTTTATTCCCATACATAGTCCTAGACTAAAGTTAGTCCACGTTTTATGACTAGCTAAGTCCTGGATTAAGAGTTAGTCCATGGACTAACTTCTTTGTGAATACCGGCCATTATGTTTTATTAAACTGGTATCATTCTTGATACAAATCATAATAACAATAATAGACGCTTAACATAGAAAAGATCAATATTACCAAAAAGCGATAGATAAAATTCTAATGTAGAAACAACTATGATATACATCAATTTTACACAATTTCAGAAAACTAAAGAGAATAATTTAAGTAGAAATTCAAACTTATATATATTGTGACCAAGAGATAGCTACTAAGAACATATGGGGAAACACCTGAATCGTTAGCTGTGAGGTTCGGTGTACGTACCCCACAGCGGCATCGGTATATTCTTGATGTTTTCTAGATTCAGATCCCTGTACCGACTAATCTGATGAAAAACAACTATCCTAGGCAACCGGATTTCAAGGAAGGTAGAGAACAAGAAAGAGAGAAAAAAAAAAGAATAGCCAGATTATGAATTTTAGAACCAGCACAAAGCTAACGATTTTTAATTGAATTAAAATCAAAAATTTAAATCGAAATATTTAATTTCAACTATCCATCAGCTTTGATGCGCATACTATTTGCTTACCTACTGCCTTAAAGAATTAAATGAGCGGAAACATGAGGCGGTAGCCTTTGACTCCAGCCAGTTCCTATGGGTGCTCCGCTATAAAATGAATAAAAGTAGAAAAAAGATTCTTTTATTTCAAAAACTTTGTTCAAAACCAATTATGTGCAGAAAATGGAAGTCCGTTAAAGGGGGATGGCCCGATTTAAGGATATGAAGTTTTCATCTTATTAGATTGGCCTTAACTCCAAAACCCCATCTGTAAGTTTCGCACCGATATTTCAAATCGTTTTGATGGGAGAGCTAAACACGTGAGTTTTGAAGCCCATAGAGTACTGTGTAAAGTTAATAATGGTCGACCAAAATGGGGCACATTTTCGCTCACAACTTTCAAACCAAGCGTCCTTTGGCTATAAGATTTCACAGGGTAAATGAGAAAAATAGTAGCTTTCTTCTGATACCAAAATGTTGACCACTTCCGGTAAAATCTGGGCTCTGGGGACGAGCTATTAGAGATTGGGCCATGGACCTTTAAGATGTCAAAAATGTCTGCATGTATCTTACACCAGAGGTCGATTTAGTTTTGTAAGAATTGCTTGTTCCGACCAAAAGAATAACATTTCGACATTTTATTATGTGCTCATTAGGGTTTTTCTCTTTAATTTCAGATTGTTGTTGCGATTGAGCATATTCGACCGAACTGCCCAAAATCCTTTTGGCTTCAAATATGGATGCCACCATAAGAGTGTAAAGCACATTCTTGAAACTGCCAAGAAACAAAATTTGAACGTTGTAGGAGTTCAGTAAGTACTTAAAACGTTTTTCCGTCATTTATTTTTGTAGATAGCGCGCGATTTCTACATCGAAAAATGTGTGTAACACAAGTACGCCAAACTAAAGATATCAACCGTTAAAGGCACCTTTAGCGATCCACGGGAACGGGAATTGATAGGACTATTTAAAATTTCAAGAGTAGCTTTTTAAATGAAAAATGGAAGAAAGAAAACGCCACTGCTGAAAAAAAGTACGTTTTCCAGTATTGCCCATACGGACAGAAGCATCGAATATCGACTGAACTATCCAATGTTATCCACATTAGCTTGTCTTGGTTGGTGTTGGTCTTGTTAAATATATAGTATGTTGGGATACCTATGTTGGTTACAAATATCTGATTTTTAATGATATTTAAAAGTATTTGCTGATTTAGCAAAGTTACCGAGATTGTCTTTACGGGAATGTTATGCATACCTCAACTGCAGAGTGTACTGAAGAAAGAGGAAGGGGTGGAAGATATGGATGGATGGGTAGATGAAAAGCTAGATATGACGGTGTAATATAGGGGTAACTAAAATTCACAGGGTTCAGGGGTGATAGGATTTCCTGGTTTCCCACATCCTGTAATTAACAATGTATTACTCTACCATACTACCGCTATCCGGAACCTAAAACCAACATTGCCTGGTATGTAGCCTACAAATATAACCTTCAATTCAGTGACGTGAAATATCCGCCCTATTTATAAATATACTCTACATTACGGATTCATTATAAGTCACCTTGTGTCTATCCAATGTAACCAATGAACTTTTTGTGAAGTAGTGTATACTATTATGTCTTTGAGTGGTAATTTTTGGTAGAATCTTATGAACCACGTTTTTCCACTTGATGTATCACATATTTATCAAAAATATGGTTTATATTTTTAGGACATGGTATATTTGCTGGGTATAATGTTTGCACAGGGGTTAAAAATTAAACTGATCTTAATGTTTCAAAGCTATACAAAGTTTAGTTGTAAAGGTACATGAAAGTAAAGTTTGCACAAGCTATAATCATGATAATATTTAGCCTCAGTACTATATGTTGAAGGTCATGATTGGAATTTCTTTTAGAGTACTTAGATTTTGATGAAAATAATCACAAATTGTTTGTCTGGTCATATCATAACAGAACCTCTAGACACTCTCAAGAAAAGTTTCAAAGTTTTTTAGGCCACCTATTCGGCATTTATTTGTGACATGTTTCTATTCTTTTATGCATCGGTGTATTAGCTAATTTCCTCTAAAATGACATCACTTTCGTAACAATCAATTTCTTCATTGCTGAGTACCTCCTCTTTGTTTGCAGGTGCATGTGTTCCTAACAGAATTTGCCGTATTTGTCATTATTTGTCCCCAATACAACAAACGATGTACACTCTTTAAGAATAAGGAATTTGTACAGGGTGGGTCAAAAAGATTTACACTCGTTTTGTTTTAATTTTTCTAAGGCAGTGAAAAATCTACCAAAGTAACGACTCTTCAACTATAAAACTAGGTATTCACCTGCTAGAGAAAATTTTGTATTTAGATTTGAACTTTGTATGCGACGTATGCTAACTAAAGATAGGTACATTTTTCACTCTGTCCACGGAATCACTGTTGTGGAATTGACCAAAGAGACTGGATAAGTCACACAAGTACTCATGACATTCTTGTCATGATACCTTTTTTGTAAACCTTCCACACATGAACAAATGTCAAATCATTATTCATTCTCTGAAAATCATAACAAATTATGCGATCTTACACCATATTTGATGCCTTTAATTAAATAAATGTTCGAAAATTTTCACATCTTTTCGTGGAAAGTGAATATCAATATGTGGGCAATCCTGTGCAATACAGCCAGTTGACTCACATTTTCCACCGACTCAATAACATGATTGGGGATGGGGGAGGGGGCTATTTTGGGGAATCAAATTTGAACTATTAAACACATCAATTCCATATGTTTCCCTTGCATCTCAATCCTTTTCCTTCCCTCCTTTCCCTCTTTCTCTACTCTCTCCCTTTCTGCTGTATTTTCCACTTTACTGTTTACCGCTAGCTTTAAGGTATTCTGGTACCAGGGGGACGGGGACAATGCGTTCCCCTTCCCCCTTGTTCCTGTACCGCTACTTTAATTGACTATTGTTAAGAAAAATATTATCAACAACAGTTGTTATGGATTAGGTAAACTAATGGTTACTTTAGAACAAAATACAAAGTTGTTGAGCATTTAGATGACAGTAGCTCAAGGGGTTTTGTGCTGTGGACGTGAAGATGTGTACAACCCATGGTCAATATATGGTTGGCGGCTTCCTTTAATTTACCATATAAGCAATATGCGAAAAAGGTAAACCTGTAGATTTCGTTTTACCAATGGCCCAGGGATGTAATGAGCTATGTTCCCATTGTATAAAATACTTTCTGAACTTGTTAAATATTTTAAATATTTTTTTTTCTTAAAATCGAGTTAAATCTTATTTACTCACCCTGTATTCATTAAGAAACAATGGTCGTTTACTGATGAAACGATATTGAGTGGACACTCCATATGCAGCCACAATTATGGCAAGTAATGAAAGAGAAAAACTGTTTTTTTCGAAAAAAACAGTTTTCGATTGAAAACCTGATCATCGGCCGAGCCGAGAAGAAACCTGATTGTTCGATAAAAAAACGGTTTTGCAAACCTTGCTATTTCGATGTGTAAAACCTGGTTGTGCGCTTTGAGAAGTACAGTTTTGAAAAAACTTTGTTCTCAGTTAGTTAACCAGGTTGTCTAATCTATGGGTATTATACTCGCCAATGGCACGTATTTTTCACAAATAAAGAAAAAAATGGTTTTTTTTCTCCAATACACCAGGTTTTTCGAATCGAAATGCCTAATCTATGGGTAAGTTCCATGCGTACGAATGCGAAAAACACAGATTGGTAGTATAAAGTCGGCTAAGTGAAAGTTTTAGTTGGTTTGTATCACTGCGACTGGCTGCAAGTAATGATATGCGGTGAAATATTTAAGAAACACAAAAAGAAGTAGGAGTTAACAACTCTTTTGAACCAAAATCCGAAGTAAATGATTAATCCGATACATAACTAAGCAACAAATCTCTGTTTTCAGTTTTCCACAATCGAAGTGGTAGCCAAAGTCCAGCGTTGTTTGAGAGTGCTCTGCAGTTGTCACGAAGGTTTGTCGATGTGGCAAAACAGTTGGGGTTCATATGGACATTGTGGACATTGTGGAGGATGTCCGGGTCTCCACGAAGTAACCACCCGTTTAGACAAGTGAGTAGCGGATCTTTTTGGTCACAGGGTTTGTGGTAGCAATGCGGGCTTCCAACGGATACTCTCTACATATATGTACATACCTTCGATTAAAATAATCTATCAGATTGTTTTGGGAAACAAATCTTCAAATAGATAACAAATTATTAATTATGAATTACATAACATTTTAATTCATTTAGATGATTTTTGTACTGTTGTAATCATTAGGTGGATTTTTAATCGAAGCTGTTGATTTAAATTAAATTATGCACATTCAGTCCAATTGCATCTGCTGTAAGGGTCCGTACGGACCAACGATGACTTAAATATCCACTTTATCCTTGCGTTGGTTTGCGTCCGTTGGTTTCATTTCCCCCGCAGGGACAGGGTATAATAGGATTCCTATAGTTGTTTTTCTTACAAAAATGCATAAATTCTTTAATTTTTTATGAGATTTTAGAGTTTATGATTCAGTAAATCACCGAGTCAGAGTACCCTAAAAATGAAAAGTGCATTTCATGATCTCTGTATTACATGTATTACATTGAGAAAAAAACCTTCGACTCTCTTCCGATCTGCGTTTTGTTGTATGTTTGTATGTCACTGTTTTTTTTTTGTACCCCATTGGCAACTGTGCTGTAATGTCTGTCCATTTGACGAATTTAGATAGCTACGATCGAAAGCTGCACGTCACTTAGGCACAAGTTAAAATACTAAAGCTATTGGCTCAGTCTACGAAATCCGAGCTTTTTTTAGTTATTTGTGGGTGAGGCTGCGGATCACTTATTATTCTGATATAACTTGAATTAAATTGAGAAAGCATACATTCCCGCTTTTGATCTCTGCATGGTATCCGGTGTATTTTATTCTCAGGTTATTTACTACTTTCCCCACTAAGTGTGCGTTTTGTAAAGTGTTTCGCGTCAATATCAACGTTCAGTGAGCGATAGAGAGTCACCGAATATCCAAATATTGTGAAGTGGCGTTCTTTACAATGAGAAACACGTTATCCACCGTATACAGTTGCCAGAAAGTAGCAAACAACTCAGAACAAATTGAATACATGCAGAGATGAAAAGTAATGTAGTTTCGGAATGACCAGTGGGCGTAAACCAGCGGGTGGGGAGAGGGGGTCGGCAGCGGGGCGCAAAAGCCCCTGTAGAAAGAAGCCAACTAACCTCTAGCCCCCCCCCCATGAAATGACCGTTTGTACGTGTCTTATGGAGAAGGACCTCCTTACATTTCGCCCCGTCAAAAATGCATCGCACCCCTTCTGCCCCCCCCCCCTATTTGCAAAGGCTGATACGCTACTGGAAGTCCGAGAAGGTTTTTAAAATTTTAATTTCCTATTGATTCTTTTCACAAATAGGGGAATATGCATCAGACAGGAATAGAGGACTACTTCCTCCAGAATCGGGGTAAACTTTTATTGCCGAACCAGGCAGGTTTTATGTGGAATCAGCCGGGACTCTAGTGGCAATAACATTATCGGAATTAAGACAGGTCGTCTGAAAGATTTCACTGATAGAAGAGCATCGAGTGCGTAACAATGGAAAAAGAATGTCTCGCCATTGCTTGAAGCGCCAATCCAGTACAATTCATCAGCGTTTCTCAGAGGCGAATCAATCAGTGAGATATATAAACGTTGGTTCTTCACTATGTATCTCATATTTCAAATAGACAGGTACATCCCAGGTCATAACTAATCTACTTCCTACCACATATTCACTAGTATTTTAATGTTATAATAACTCAGATATTCTTAGAACTAAGCTTTTGGGCCACTGAAGTTTTGACTTAAAAACAACATCAGCTGAACATGGCAGCCAAAATACAAATTCTTACTAAAGGCTAAAAAGTATTTTTTCCGTAGAAATTCACACAAAAACTCTTAATTTCCCATGTTATTTTTACAAACACATTGCTCTTTGCATTGACAAAGTGAAATTCAAATTATCGAAGAATTCAAAAGGGCCACCACAAACGCTCAATACATTGATGGATTGCCTTAAGTTTAGTCTTAAGGATATCATCGTAATATAACTGATGCATTGTTAACTTATTGTTGAGCTACTACAAGAAAGCATATAGGGCTATCATTGTTTCTCAAAATGGCGGCTAAAAAAATTCAAAATGGCTGATATTGAGCTTAATTACAGTAATGTATTACTTTATCTGTATTGTTGGGAATTATTTCGTTCTCTAAATGGTGTTATTACAATTATTTATTACTAAATTATATATAGCTACCGATTATCTGAAACAGCTGGAAATTCAAGATGGCTAACAAATTCATGTAAGATACACGATATTAGTTGATTTTTAGTCAAAAATTGCATTTTGACCGCCAAATGCTAATCATATTTTCATAGAAACAAAAATCAGCATAGATGATGATCATTGTGCTATGAACTTTATTCAACATAACCTAAAAATGGGTTGTTTCCTATACTAGCCAGTTTTCCTATAATCTATAATAGCACAGACTGTATTTCCCTTCACTGTCGCTTCTTTCCGGTGCCATGAATTACTGTGATGTGTCCACTGACCTCTACACACTGACCTCTACACATGGATAGCGGGCTGCCGCACAGTTGAATGGTCACCGAGTGTCACAACAGGAAGTTGCTTTTCTACCTTGGTAATATGGCGGGAAACAATGCATACACCTGCTGGGCACATATTCCAACATATGTGCTATTGTTATAAACAGAATTCCTTTAACTTTGACAAGTGTAATGCATTTTTCCCGCCATATTACATACCAAGCAGAAAAGCAACTTCCTGTTGTGGACACTCGGCGACTCAACCCGCTATCCATGTGTAAGAGGTCAGTAGATATGACTACCTATTGTGTTCGCCATTGTATCCGGCAAGCAATCATTTATTACAGGCCTATACCCTCAGCCTCGTCTACAAGGTCACGGTTTATTCAGCATACGTTGACATGGTAGCTTAGACACATTGACAGGTGCACAGAATTTGGCTCCCGCGTAGTACACAGAGTCATAACTGAAATTTCGGGCATGTCAGACCTTCATTTGAATCAATCTTTTGCCTTTTCACATTACGACCATCACCTCATAATATCTAACGGATTCATACTGATACTGAAATTTCGGGCATGTCGAACAACGAGATCAAAAAATTATCAACTTTTTGGCATTCACTTTACGAATTCACCTCATTTCTAACGGAGTCATACTGAAATTTCGGGCATGTCAGACGAGTCATTATCAATCTTTTGCATTTCACATTTACGAATCACCCTCATTTCGTGCCGACGACCAATGTCAAAAAACGACGTAAAGGTTCCCTGTACTAGCTCCCGCGTATGGCAAGTTAAATTGGTGATAACGTATTGCGACAACACGTTGCTTTTTGATAACGACGTGTTGCTTTTTGAAAGCAACGTGTTGCTAAGGTAGCCAATAGAATTAGACCTTTAAGCAACGCGTTGCTTTCAGAGAGCAATACGTTGTTATCAATACCTTATGACGCTTTGGCTTGCTGAAAGCATCGCGTTGCTTTTTCACTTTTCTGATTGGTTAGAAAAGCAACGCGTTGCTACGGTAGCCAATAGAAATAGAGCTTTTGACAACGCGTTCAGACCAATACGTTATGACCTATTTGGCTTGCCAATAGAAATAGACCTTCAAAAAGCAATGCGTTGCTTTCAGCAAGCAAGCGAAAAGGGTCATAACGTATTGGTCACAATACGTTGCTTAAAGGTCCATTGCTATTGGCTACCTTAGCAACACTACAAAAGCAATACCTTATGACTCTTTTAGCTTGCCATCCTATGCTATGCCGCCCCCATGGTACTACACACAAAACACTCTCTCTCTCTCTTTCTCTTCTAAAGTAGTTTACTAAAAAATGCCATACCACCCCTCCCTTCTTAAGTCAAATAATGCGACTTCAAAACTAAGTTTTATGTCAAAAGTAGAACGGGTTTACGAGTAGATTTTTCACAATAGGCATACAAGGCTAAATTTCAATTCACAAAACTCGCGTATTTCTCCACAAGGGGCATAGCTTAAAGAGACACTGGTACGTTTGGAAAATAGTGCGCCCTCAAGATATTTTGGGCAAAATTTATATTTTTGCATAGTTGTAAAGCTATATATAGTTATATATTAGCCCTCACCTGAAATGAAGCCCGACTCATCGCTCGTATGGGTAAAAAGAATAATTTTATAATAAAACGCACCCCGGAGTTGTTTTATTCACTAACCCGCGGATATCGGTGTTGAACACAAGAAAACGCACCCGGAGTTGAATGCCCTGGCATCAACCCTGTTTGATTAGCCTGTGACCTTTGTGGCCTTTAATATCAATGAGTACAAGTTTGTAATATTCATGTAAACACATTTTGATGATTAAAGTTGCGGAAGACCCACAAATTAGGCTAAAAATAATTGGATGCCTTTAACCTCTAAGGCTCCTACATGTTTTATGGTATGATGTTTGATATTTTTGTGGTTTTAATATCAATGAGAACGAGTCTATGATATTCATGCAATAGACGCATTTGGTTGATTAAAGTTAAGGCAAACTTAAAGTTAGCATATAAATTACCTAAATGTCTTTAGCCTCTTATTGCTATTTTTGTGTAAAATATATCTCTATTGTACCAATGGCCTAGACTATCATTTGCGAACTAATTGAAGAAATTTTATATTTTGTGAAAATGTGCCCGTGCCGCTTAGAGAGGCACCTTCCACCAGTGTCTTTAAGCGGTTCGTAAATGCTTATTTTTTTAGCATTGGATTTGTAAGTTGTCCTTATTACTAGTATGCTGCATGTCATGGTGTATATTAATGTCAAAATAGTAGATTTAATATTTACTATTTGATTATTATATTTGATTTCGCAGTTAAGTTTCTTTGCAATACATTTTACTACATTGTGTTAACAGGTCACTTTGCCGAGATGTCGGGTTTACCAACGCTTGACAAGCCGATGATTTTCGATTACATGTACTTCGTAAATGATGGGTTATTCACATCATTCTTCGAAATTTATTTGGATTTCCTGTTGTTCCTCCTCAGTCTTTGAAAGAGGTAAGACGTGAATTTCATGGTGGGGTACATACCGTATAAGAACAACGGTCTAGCTTCCACAAAAATCATACAACGTGTTTTATTTATTTACTTGGTCTGATTTTATTTGTAAACTGTGTTCTTACAGAATGGTTTCAATGTTAAACCTGTTGAGTATCGGACCAGAACGAGGTCATAGGTCAAGTGTTATTTCACTTTCCATTTGTTAGGAGTTCACAGCAATTTGTTGCGTTTTGGTTTTTCTAGGTTATTTTTCTAATGTATAGAATATAAAAAATAATGCCTCAAGCAATGCCTTTGAGTACAAATATGACTTCAACATGCTACCAGAACCAAACACCTGGGCCAATTTCATACGTGGTGAACATAGTTTGTGGTCAGCATATTTATTTTGGCCAAATTGTAAGAAACCCCTCTTCTCCTACAAATAGCGTTTGCTTAATCTTGCCATTCGTGCACATGTATCGCCTATGGGGTGTACACAGATTTTTGATCAGTGGTCAGCAAATGGTTATTTTGAGCTTTAATATCCTATTAGAGACAAACGCTTGAGCCACTTAGTGGTCAGTGGTCATCTCGTGGTCAGTGTGTTCATTTTGGCCAAAATCTAAGAATTCTTTCCTCACATTCAAGTAAGTGGGCTGATCACGGCACTTTTGTTCACTTACATCGACTATGCATAGGGCAGTGGCAATTGTTTGTACACAGGTTTTGTTTGCAAGAGGTAAATTGGTCTAGTTACAATTTTGGTCTAGTTACAATTATTGTAACCCTCTGCTACCTTTTGAAATAATGGTTGATGTCCTATGACCTTTGGCATTCGTCCTTAAGTTTATTCGGTGAAAACACGTGTGGTCCAGTGGAAAAGCAAAGGCCTCGTGATTATTAGACCGTTAAAATCGTGAGTTAGAGCCCCGCTGTGGTCAACGTGTTTGTTTCCCTGGGCAAGATACTTAATCTCAATTGCCTCGTCGGCCCAAGCGAAATCTGGGCAGCTTTTTCAGGGAATATTACAATCTAAGTGCTGATAGGCATGTGCATTTATAAGGCATATCTTGAGCAGCCACCTAAGTGAAGCGAAATGATTGTGACGATTTCCTGACGGCGTGATAATAATGGCAACAGCGCTTTGAGACTGTTTACGGTGATTAAGCGCTATATAAAAACTGATTATTATTATTGATGGAATTTAGTAAACACCTAATGTCTTCAAATACCACAGAACAACCACTGAAAAATATTAAATGGACCATTATTTTAGCAACACAGGGCCTGTGTATTTATTAGAGCTTGACTGCTGAAGGTTTGCAAATGGCATCACATGCCACATTATCTATTGCGCAGCAGTTGACCATAATGTGTCTTTTGATAGGTGGAGAATGACGATGCAGAGTATCTTGCTATGGTAATGGGCCAGTCTTGTCCAGAAGAAGATGTCATTGTGGAGGATTGCTGGTTACCACAAATGGATGTGGGGGATTGGCTTATATTTGAAGGTAAAACACAAACAAACCATCTCTCAGGGATGGGATACTGAGTAGTCATTTAGTGGCTAGTGGTCAATCAAGTTCATTTTTGAAATAAAAACACAAGTTTGAACAGTGTTTGTGGATGTGTATTTCACTGAGGTTACACATAATGTTCCTTAAAGGGCCCAGGAAATTCAAATAGAATTGATGTGGTTTATGTCAAGTCTACAAGGAGGGACCAAAAAGCATTCAATATTGGGTTGGTGATGACATCAATAGTGAAGCTATTGATTTTTCAGAGAGTAATAGAAAATTCCAGGTGACTGGTGTGAATCTATTCATGACACTGACTGAAAATCAATAGTTTCACTACTGATGTCACTGGTAGTGTATTCTTTTTTGTGGCCCTGTGTATTGGCATGGAATGCCCCATAAAGATTTGGAGTAGGTTTATCATCTCATTTCCTGGGCCCTTTAAGGATGGGTTATATCCGGTGTTCAGGGATAAGAGGTCAAATATCACCTAGTAATCATTGTTGAAAAGTGAAGTTTTCCACTTAAACGAATGGGTTGTCCAGTGCTCCGTAAGGAGGGAATCCTACAGAGCATCATATAATTCGAATAAATATGAGGTCATTGTTCACAAATGCTTAAAATATTCATTCTTTTTTAAAAAGGCTTTATAATAATATTCCTTCCTCAAAAATGAACGGGAAATCGTTCACTAAAAGTGCAATTGTTGGGAATTTTCACTGGAAAAATGGTAGAAAGATGATATTTGCACCAGAGGAGCAGAATAGAAACACATTTTGCAAAATCCTCTGAAGTCCTCTTTTGGGAAATTCTTTTGTGGGTGTTTGGAGGTGTGCGGGTTTTATACAGGGTCAATATTTGAAAATGATCTAAGTGTGTCAAAATGTATACCAATGTTTGTGTCAAGTCCCTCGCCCACTGATTTTAATATAATGTACAGTTTCAATTGATTATAGTTTAATAGCTAAAATACAATAAAATATTATTACTATTAACTGCTTATAATTTTAGATAGCAGAATAAAGTAGGATATTAAGCTATTAACAATTAATCTTGCTGTGTATTTACCCTTCAGATATGGGCGCTTACACATGTATGCCGACAGGTTTCAATGGTTTTGGGAAACAGTATTTCTACTATGCTGTTCCGGAGAACGCATGGTGAGTTATGACTTGGTTAAGATATTCCGTTATCATTTAAGATTTTGAAATCTGTGTTTTCGGTGCCCAATGGGTACTTACGAGTAGCTACTAAGAATTGTAAGGCAATGGAACACTTCTCTGTGCCAAAAGTATGGCAAGTGCGAGGTGGATTAAGATCAGTGATAGCACTGAGTATTCTGGTTTGTAATAAAATTAAAACACTTGCTAAAGATTCAAAGAACATCAGTAAATTTTAAAGCCAAATCAATTATTTTTTTTTTAATTTAAAATGCCAAATGTCTCGGTTGCTTGTGTTGCGTCATATCAAGTTATCAACAAATGATGTGCTATTCTTCGTGAAAACGGACGTTGAATCTCGTTAAAGTTATCTTAAATGTCCCTTTTGACTATTTTTATGATGTAAGGATCCCGCGTTAGTTGTTTACATCCTGAAAAATAACTGATAGTGGCTTTAAGTTTTTTGTCTGGAAATGGAACTTTTTTTCCTGTAACAAAGCTTGTTCAATGAGTATTATACATTTAATATACTAAACTAGCTACAGTGTTCTAACTACATTTCCTACAATTCTCAATATGATAACTCCACAGGCCTTTCATCCAACCACTTTTTGCTGCATGTACAGCGAAGACAGAAAAGATAGAAACACGTTCGAACCACAATAACAACCGTGAAGATGAGTGCGATAGCACCCGTATGTCGGGGGAACTACCTCAAAGTATTTACTCGCTGAAAGAACTCTGAACTTTGGCGTCTGAGCTTGGAGCATCTTCTTATAGATGCTGACTCACTCTACTTCGGACTTAAGAAGTGACAAAACGATTTTCATTTGAAAATATTGGCTAGTTCTCTGAGCGCGGAATTGCAGTGGTTATGAAAGAGTCAATTAATATGAGCCTGCAACTAGAAAAGCTAAAGTAATTGTTGATACCATCTGAAATTCAGAAACACTAGAAAAGTACCTTTCTTTTCTGGATGAACATCCAAATGGGATGAAAATTCATTATTATAAGCAGTACAAGGGTCACAAGCAAGAACAAAAAGGAAATATAACCGTCCTGCTATATGTTAAATTTGGGCAATGGAAGGTTTGCCTAAAATTTAAAATTCATCGCATTTAAAATGTCATTATTTTGAGGTTAACATATTTTTAAAGGAAAACTGAAAATAATGAATCGCAATGTACCACTAACCTGGCTGCCGTAAGGATAAAATATCTTGGGTGGGCTACTTTCTTGCATGACTTTAAAATGGCTGAAAACGCACTAGTTATATATGAAAGTGGTGTATTTCATGATTGACATGGTAGACTGGTATGTTTTCTCAACGTATATGGCATTTGGACAGTACAGTCAATGTGATGCAATTTATTCCGCGTTCATCAATTTCACATCGATTTGCAAACTTATCAGCCGCACCAATTAGGCCTATAGAGCATCTCGTGCTTCGCGTTTTGATGTGTTGTGAGTTTAGTTATTCGTAACTTAAAAGTTTTTTGGTCACAATTTGTTGAAAATGGTCTATTGGATGATTTTAGCTTGTACTTTGGTGTGATATTGTTGTATTTCCTCTGCGAGGATTTTAAAAGTGTAAGAAACTTATTCAAAGTTGCCATCTTTTTTATATATACGATGTATAAGTGAGTTGATGGTGTTTAACCTAGGGAGTACAGTTACTTCCTACGAATGTGGATTTCAAGCAAACATTTGTATCATTTGAAAGTACAAAAGCTCGACGAATTCACAATTAGGTGCGGTGGTAGAGTGCATATGTATATGCAATGAAGTCAATTAATTTACATGCAAAGTATGAATAGTGATGATAGCTTGATACCAAATCTTGACCACGTTTTATGGTCAGTACAGACGTTGTAGTAGTTACATTGGTCAACTTAACACAAACTTACCAAATTTCTGCTACCCCATCATGACCATACTAGCACTAGCACAAACTCAGTCTCCCAGAATTCATAGCAAAAATGTCCAGACGACATCAATGCAAATGCGCATGCGTGTATGAACGAGTTTGAATGCTAATTTGAAACCGAAGGTGTAGAATTACTTGAAACAACGCGAAGGTAATGTCTCGCTTGAAACTAATGAAACAGAAGTGAGGAATATCAACAGAACAACAGAACAAAAAATAGGGTCCATGCGGAAATTTTTATGGCAAAAAAGTGGAGCTTTTGGTTGTAATGTTGCTATCTGCCGCGGTCTTCTACGGCGGTCCGGAAAGTGTTGTCGTCTGTGTCAAAAGAAATGCGAAAGATAGTATCTAAATTAGCACTGCGCGCGAGATTAACATTATCAGTCAGTCATAGCGAATGCATCAAAATGAAAAAACTAAATCTCAAATATCTAGGAAAAACGAAGGGGGTAGGAGATTTTGCATCGGAGGGTCAGGTACTATTGTTTGTTTTGGTCGAACCTATAGAACGTTAGCGAGAAAATGAACGTTTTGTCGGGTACTTCGGTGCTCGCAAACACGGAAAAGTGGACACGCAATCGCTACGGGCCGCATCCCTTTTCCCCACAATGCCTTTCGGTATTATTCCAGTCTTGAGAATTTTCAAACGCTGGTTTCAATTTACGCCAACTTTTTTTTTCAATTTTAGAAACAGGATATACGTACTTACCGGACCGCCGTAGCGTCTTCATGATGAAAAAATATCGCTATTTTGGATTTGGGACGCATGCGTGCAGCATACTTGCGTTCGTGTGATGTAATCTGAACATTTCTGCTATGAATTCTGGGAATCCTGTAAAAGGTCAATTTCAAGAACAAATCCCAAATTCACTGCATGGCGAATTTTAGTGCACTAGTCGGCCTCGGCAGTCACAGATATTTTGCTGGTCATAGGGGTCCATGTAAAGACACCATCAAACAAGCAATGGTGTAAATGAGGCCGGTCGAGTGCAAATTCATTGAAATACACTTTTAAATAGGAAACGTTCTTCAATTTTAAAAACGCAGACACTATACAAACGCGCCATATTTGATACACCACCTGAGTAACTGCCTGTTGTTTTATAACTCAGCATTCTTATAAACGGGTCATCTAATTGTACATGCTCTATACAAGCTATTTCTTTTCCACTATAGACCGCGACCGCACGTCGGAGATTCTGGCCCGAAATCATGCTCCAAGACCATGACCAGTCTTATTATCTCATAAGGCAGCTATTCAATATTTTTCTACTTCAATCCACAACTCTGATGTTTTTATGATTCCAATCTCCAACACAAATAAAATCATAAACTAAATTTTGTTCCTGGAGTGGGATTCAAACCCACGACCTTTAGATAACAAGACGAGCACCCACAGACACACGCCACGCAATCCGAGCCGGCAGGAAGTCGTTCTTTTGTAATACTTCAATATAAACATTAACGGAATACAGCGCACACATAATAATGAATAGCGCCCCTATGAGACGAGTTGAAAATATATGCTCCTGGAGCATGATTTCGGGCCAGAATCACCGCGACCGACCGTCTTGCAATATGACGTCATCAGTGAGTGTTAGCGTACAGAAAGTAGTCACACTGTTGTAAATTTTATTTCTTAACTATGTTATTTATTAGTTATCAGAAAGTTGTAATATGTATATGTGTATTATATCTGTTAAGTCAAGAAGAACATGTAATTTAATAACCTTCAAAATTTGTAGATGTGTATAGAAAAATAATTTACAAGAAAACATTTACAGTAAAATCACCGTCATTTAACACATTTTCTGTAGATTTACGGAATTTACGGGGAAACGGCTAGAAAACAACTTCCAGCGGTTTTTCTGTAATTTCCATTGTGGAGAAAAATGTTAAATATGATGTTATTCATAATGTAATTCATAATGTGATTCCTGACCTGGGAAATTATTTGCAATACTTTTTCTTTATTTGCTATACGGAGAACACTCTCAATTTTTACCGGTGTGTATTGATAGATACTGACTTTATTTGACAGAATTAAAATGCTAAGTATGTCCGGAAATGTCCGTTAAGTACTGTTTTAAAGAGTACTTAAAGTAAATAATCTCAACTTAGAAATTAGACTTTTCTACTTTTCTAAACACTATTTGAAAGTTTGTAATATCTTAACACTTTGTTTAAACATGTTTTATATAAAAAAATATTCAACATGTTTAAAATCTAAATATTTTATGCATTTTTATGCATATAGGTGTTTAGGCATTTATAGACAAGAGTTTAGATATTTGACATGTTTAATACATACACACACTACTTCGTACCACGTTTCTAAACACTGTTTCGTACGTGGTCGTGTCTTAAAGACACTATCAGTGATTTATCCCAAAGAGTGAAAATATTTGAAATTAGTTCAAAAGTGAAGAAAAAGTCTCTAGAATTCTCATAAGTTATCTTTTCCAACTGAAGAATTAACAGAAAAGAAAGCAAACGGCAGTTTTCAAAGATACGAATCTCCATTCAATTACGTGTTGTAGTAAGTGTCCGAACGGACAGTAATGACTAAAATTTCCGATTTTGCCCTTATTAGGTTGCTTTTGGTCCTATCCTTTGCAGGGTGTGTTAGGATACCTATACTTGTTACAAACATTCAAAAATCTGATTTTTGATGATTTTTTGATTTTCTGATTTATCAAATCACTGATAGTGTCTTTAATACAAAAGGTGGGGTCCACCACGATATCAACATGATGTTTAGAAAACAGCTGCTTGACTGAATTGATTTCAATATTATAGATATTTATTGTGTAAATAAAAGCTATGGTGTATATATGCGCTAATAAAAAATAACCACACATTTTACCAATATGTCACTTTTTGCCTTGCATTCCTTTTTAAATTTGAATTGTGTTATACTCTAGGCGCTGGTATAAAGAAACAAAAAAGTTAATGTCACGGAGTTAACCCCTGCAATGTTTTTAGGGGAAATTTTCCCTAGATCTAACAAGAAAAATAGCGCTACCTCCCTTTTTTCGTCAGGTTGATAGTTATTTTTCCGAAAAGGACGTTAGGGATGTACAGGCGACTAGGGGGCGACATAGCATTATTAATTAAATGATTTTATTGTTCAGCAAGTGAGAGCACATGTGGTCCAGTAGAAAAGCACATGACTCGTGATCATTAGACCGTCAAATCGTGAGTTCGAGTCCCGCTGTGGTCAACATGCTCACCTGAGCAAGATACTTAATCTCAATTGCCTCGTTGACCCAAGTGAAATCTGGCGAGCTGTTATGGGGAATATTACAATCTAAGTGCTGTTAGGCATGTGCGCTTGTAAGGCATGTCTTTGAGCGGCAACCTATGAAACGATATGTTTGTGATAATAATTAGCAACAGCGCGTTGAGATTGTTTACGGTGATTAAGCGCTATATAAAAACTGGTTATTATTATTATTATTAGAGTTAAATCACCGACTCTCACATACTACAGTCTCCACCACAGTACAGTTTTTCCTGGCTTTACGCATGCGATACGTAAACACGGAAGTGGAAGTCCCATTGGTTATAGTGTGGGTTGGTGTGTATTCCCGTAGGATTTTCATGCTAAAATTGATTTTGTTGCTGTTTGGGTTTCAATAGGACCTAAACTGTCAGAAAATGATGGGGTGCAAATTTTCCTACTGATGCCCCCTTCTTCAAGGGGGAAAATGTTAGTACAGGGAAAAATCTAAAATCGAGTCAAATTGTGTTTTAATGTACACTAATGCGTTCGTCTCGTCATAAGGATTAGAAAAAGTATATATTTGCCTAGGTTCCAACCTTTCGTTAAAGCGGTATAGCCCCATAATGGTTAAAGGTCACCCTGGGGTTAAATGCTCCGATGTTGTTGAAAGTGGTGTCAAATGATTACTTGTGTCATACTGAAACAGAAAATGCATTTTAATTGATCGTTTGATATCACCATTGCGACATCCAGGGAAATTTCGGGTGACCCCCATAGACCATGTAGACCCTTGCGACATTTTGCTATGTAATTAGCCAACCA